>JANHFO010005413.1:294173-309631 GCA_032468095.1 Pareas carinatus
ACTGAAAATCTCACATATTTTAAACTATAATTGTGTTTATTGTTATCCAATAAAAACTTTTTCTATTAAAAAAAAAAAAGAGTATTGTGTCCAATTCTGAGCACTGCGTTTTAGGAAGAACATTGGCAAAGTGGATCATGTCCAGAGAAGAAGAACCAGAAAAGTAAAGGGCCTTGAAAGAATGGTTTGAGGCTTTGGATATTTTCTGCTTGAAGAAAACTGTGGGAGACACAGGTATCTGAAGTGATGTCATGGAGAAGAGGGGGAAGAATTTTAGAGTAGTTCCAAAAAAAAAAAAGGATTTCAAATAAGGAAGTAGATTTTGTTTGGACATCAGGATGAATTTCCTAACAACTGAGAGTGGTTCACAGAATATCATAGATTGGAAGGGACCTTGGAGATCTTCTAGTCCAACCCTATTCAAACAGATGGCTGATCAGTCTCTTCTTGCAAGCCTCCAGTGATGGAGCACCCAAACGTCTGAAGGCAAAAGCCCTTCCACTCGCTGATTGTTTTCACTGTCAAGATATTTCTCCTTAGGTCTAGTTCAATAATGGATCGGCTTGCCTCAGGCAATTGTGAATCTCGATAAAGAGAGATTTAAGATTGAATTTTGACATGAAAAGGCTTAAAATAGATTTAAATGTTGTTGAAAAGCTGATAATATTGTTACGTTGTAGTGACACGGAATGAATTGGATAGAAAAATATTTTATAAATGTAGTTTTAATTCTAGAATTCTACTAGTGAATCAGGATAGAAGCCTAAGTGACCATTAGTATAAATTGGAAGATGGATAAGATAAGGGGGTAAAATTGAGCTGTTGAGGATGTTACATAAATATAATAATATTTAAATGATTTAAGATGTTCAAAATAATTAACCTGCTTATGAAATTATTGGAAAGCTTTTCAGGAAAATGGATTTAAAAAATGTACAGATGGCTGGATTAGAGATGGATGGCGTAGGTGTGAAATTATATTAATGAAATTGATAAGTATTGAGGAAAGAAATCTGAAATGTATTCCCAGTGGGATGATGTTGATGGAAATATGCAAGCATGTTGTTTCTTTTTTTTGTAAAAAATAATTTTAAAAAATAATAAAAAAGGAAATTGTGAATCTCCCTCACTGAAGGGATTTCAACTATCTCTTGGATGCTTTAATAGTGGAATCCCACTCTGGGGAGAAAGTTGAACTTGGTGTCTTCCAGGTCCCATACAATGTTTATAATATGTGATTCTACAACTTAGAAGGATTGTATGAATAGTCCTGGATTCCATACAAATTTGACCAATAATAAGGTACAAAATACGAAGCAGATCTGGTAGGTCTGCTCCAATGGATTGTTTTTCTGAATATGTCATGATAATGCCTGTTTAAAATGAATCAGAGTTAAGAAAATAAAATTGCACCAAATTGTATTAAATGTGTTTCAAATCCCTTCTCTGCTAGGGATGCTTATTAAATAGATATACTTAACATATATTCAGGAAACGGTTACTCCATTCACACATAATGCTATTCCAGGTTTTTAATCACTTTTTTTAAGCAAATCAATATTTCCTGGTGGACACCTTAAGCCATATGAATTCAAACATAATGCTAGCCCAGTACAAACGAATCACATTAAGGCTTGTTTTATATATTTATGAACAAGAGGCAAACAGAGGAAATTATGATGTGGCTTGTGTGTCATGACATCATCAAACAAATGGCATGAATTATTTAATTTGTGTCAGCCATACCACAATGATATACTTTATGAAAAAGCTGAGTTTAGGATTGACATAATTTCAGATTAGATCAAAGCCCCAGAATTTGTTTATTAATAAACATGTCAACTACGTAGAGAAGTAGATGTGAAAAATCTTCCCTTAAGCCTAATCTGACATCTAGTTTCAGTGTTCAAAGACATGTTTTCGTACATAAGAAACATAATTTATATTCCTTTACTTGTAGCGTGACATACAGCATAGCCAAGCAAAATGACAGTGGCTTTGCAGTTATAGCTCAATTAGCCCTTGATTTTTCATAGATGAAAAAGACCAAACAGAATATTACAGCTTATATGTAATTGGTAGCTCTCCCCACATATCTATACAAACAAACAAGAACCCAATCTCACATCACCAGACAAGGAGATCAAAGTTTGAGGATATGTTAATATTATCACAACTGACATTCTAAAGACATTGTTTGAATAAGAAAAGAGTTAGTCATTTAACAAAAGAGCTTGTTTGACAGTCAGCTGTCAAGGTTTAAAAGAGGTCTACTATATGATTGTTCCTTGCATTAAATTCTGGATTAAAATTACATTTAAAGTTCACTTCCTTTACTCCATCCTGCTTTTGATTATCTTTAGGAATAGTTGATGGTCTTGTGACTTGGACCTTTTAAAAATTGTAATATTTTGTGTACATGGACTGGAATTTTATATGAAATTGTGGGTTTGATCTTTGACCTCTGTTTACTATAATACTGATTTCTCTCTAATTTGATAGCATGGAGTCCCTACTAGTACAGTGGTTTATTGTAAACAAGCTGCTCACTTTACATAGCTATGTTTGGCGAGCTCTTAAGTGAAGAAGTATGCATGGTGTATACTTTGGATGCTGTAATATACTATAGGAATAATAAAACCCACATAATAACTGTTCAGCTTCACAGGTAACATACACATTTGAAAAAAGTGATTGCAAGCCTATTAGGGGAGGAAAAAAAAACCACACAGTTCAGTGGGAGGTTACTTCCATGCAACTCTACACAGAACTGCAGCTTTACTCAGGAGAATGTTATACCCAACTTGGTCTAGTGGTTAAAGCACCAGGCTAGACTAGTCTGATGGGTTATAGTCCTGTCTTAGGCCTGAAAGTTGGCTGAGTGACTTTCGGCCAGTCACTCTGTTTCAGACCAATTCAACCCACAGGTTTGTTGTTGGCGGGGGGGCGGAATAGAAGGAGGAAGGAGTATGAGGTATGTTAACCGTCTTGAGTTATTCATAAAAATAATAAACAAACATTTATAAATGTACCTCAATGAATCTGATGGGGGAATCTGCCAGATAATACAGGATTATACAGGATTCACTTTTAATCACTTGATGCTTTATTGTTTCTCATTATTCAGAATGGGAGTGTGGTGGCTCACCGGCTAAGACGCTGAGCTTGTCAATTGGAAGGTCGGTGGTTTGAATCCCCAGTGTCATGTAACAGGCTGAGCTCCTGTTACTGTAGCCTCAGCTTCTGCCAACCTAGCAGTTCGAAAGCATGTAAAAATGCAAGTAGAAAAATAGGGATCACTTCAATAGGAAGGTAACAGTGCTCCGTGTATCTTAGGCGTCTAGTCATGCTGGCCACATGACCACAGGAACGTCTTCGGACAGTGCTGCTTTTCGGCTTAGAAACAGAGATGAGCACCGCCCCCTAGAGTCAGACATGAATAGCAAGCACGTGCGAGGGAAACCTTTACCTTTTTATTATTCAGAATGTGAAAAATAAATAATCTCCTCATTTTATTATCAATTTTAATCTCTATCACAATAGCTTCGTCATTCAAGACCTGAAGAGAATGTGTTTCAAATATATTGGACAAATGCAGAGAACACAAATATGAAAAGAAATGGCTGTTGTGATACTATTGTGAATTCTTGCTGTCTCTTCTCATTTATTGATTGTAAACCTTTATATTCCATTTACAAATCAGGCTGTCTCAATTGGTTTGCAATTTGACACAGCTTTGCACTGTTTAGAAAGCAAATAGCTAAAATATTTATGTGCAGTTCTCCTACTTGTAACCTCTGCAGCAGTAATGCAACATGAAACGTAAAGAACCTGACCAAACAGGTATTTCAAGTTGATATATACTTAATCTAAATGAATCCCTTTTTGGTTTGCTTTGAATCATCTTTCACTTTAAAAGATTTATTCAACTTTCGTTTAGAAATTTACTCCAGTTCCCATTGTGCTCCTCTGCCATCACATTTTTTTTTTGCATTTATTACATGAATCCAAGTATTCATGGAAGAAAGACCTTGCTATCTTGTGCACAGCTCAACTGCTTAAACCCCACCACATCGATACATTCCCTTGCATTTGCTCTCTTTCCTCATACTTCCCCTTCTAATTATAGTTACAAATGCTTCTCAGTAGTAATGCAAATGCTTCCTGCCAAAGGAGCCATGAGTTTTTTGCTCACAGTCAACGAGCTGAGATGCATTAAAAGAGACTGCTGCTATTATTATGGCTGGATGGCTTGTGTTTCTGGGACTCTTGCCCAGTAATAATAATCAAGCCTGGAGGAGAGCAAAGATTGGCTGCCAATCTCATTATTCAATCAAAGAGTTTTGCCTGACAATATGGTCTCCCTATGCCCCAAGGTAAGCAAAGGGCAGTGGCTTTGTGGCCATGGGAGTTCGGCAATATTAAAGCACTAGGGCCAAAGAAATGCCCCCCCCTCAAACAAATCCTTGTTTCCTAATTATAGCTAATTTCCTAAAGACAGAACTACCTCTTCCATTCTGCAGGCTCACAGCTATTTATTAAATATCCACTCCTATCATCCTTGACCACAGACCAATGGACAATGTTGTCTGAAGAAATTATATACACAGCCATTCAGGGATCACCATGTCTCTGCAGTGATTCCTACTGTATCAAACCTTCTTGGATTGGATGACACCAAGCCATGATTTAATCATAGTTTCATGAATTGTGGTCTTGGTTTGAACAACTCATCCAATCTTCTATACCTGTATTTATCACAGAATACTAAAGATCATATAAACCACATCATGGCTTAGGGCAAATTCTCTGACACAGCCAGACAGAGCTGAAACCATAGGATTCTATTCTATTCTACCCTACCCTACCCTACCCTACCCTACATAGCTGTGCAATGCACTGCAGCAAGAGATACGACTGACTGTTGCATTCTTACATTCGGGGGTATCAGTGGCCAAATATGAGGTCACCATTCTCCGGCACAATCATTAGTTTTTTTAAAAAAAATCCCACCTACATTTTCATCATACTGTTGACTGCACCTCTAAGGGAGGTGAGGATTGTACCATTGACCCTATGACTGCAAGGAAAAGCAAATCCTTCCTTTCTAAAAACAGTGATTGCAAACTCTGCCAAACTCTCTTTATGCAAACACATTGCATTGTGTAGGTGTCTCAATGGATTCTAGGCTAGCTTTACTGAACGGAATTGCAGCATGTGACGGTGTATATGCTAGAGATCTCCGCTAGCACAATGTGGCTGTCACTTAAAAGATTTCCCTGAATTTCCTTATGGTTGGTTACTAGCTCCCCATGCAAGGCCACTGTGGGGGAAATGGCATCTCATAATGGCATCTTTGCGGTCCAAAAGAGAGGAATGAGGCCTACCACCCCCAAAGAATCCCCAGTAGGTTGACAACTCAGCATATACCACACACTATGAGAAGCAGTTGTGATGCAGATTTGACACTATGTTATTGGACTAACAGATAGGAATGATCAGCACTGCTGATATGAATGAATTGTAAGGTTAAGAGGAATCTGATGTTATGCTGTACAGTACTTATATGACCCAATATAAAGTCAGCCCAAAATTTCCCCAAAGGGAGGAGTAAGGAATTGGGGCAGGCGATTCCACAGCCCATCCAAGCACTGGCAAATTCTGAATGAGTGGCTGAGACAGCACTGGGGTGCCGAAGGAGGGGGATCAGTCCCACAGCAGGACTGTAGATCCGATATAAGACATAAGTCATTGCAGTGTAGAAAGCATTGCACTTGTCTGCCACCTCATGCCCACAAACACATCATGTGTTGACCACCTCTCCCGCCCTGAGTCTATGGAGAGGGATGGCATATAAATACAAATAAATAAATAAATAAACTTGCTCCAACAGATTGTGCCATATCATTGGAAGGTCGGATGGAAGAGCTGAACACTTAAAACTGCAGTTGGAGTGTCTCAGCCACAGGTTAGAACAGCACTTCACAATCTCAGCAACATTTAAGAGGTGTGGACTTCAACACCCAGAGAATCAGAATCAGAATGTATTGGCCAAGTGTGTCTGGACCCAGAAGGAATTTGTCTCCAGTGTCCATGCTCTAATCCTACCTACCTACAATAAACAAACTGTGATTACAATCATAAGATGCATTCATAATCACAAAGTACATAAGCATAAGATTCGTTCATGATGGTAAAGTACATTCATCTTGTCATGTACATATAAGCATACGATACAGAAGTCAGATGCATTGAACCAATTTGTATGGGAAAGCGTCCTCGCTTTTCCAACCTGTGTTTGCAGCATTGTTCCCCTTTTAAAGACCTCTGGCAAAAAACCGATAACCCCTTGGGGGTTATGCCTTCCTACAGCTGTCTGAAACACACCCCTGCATTTCCTCCGAAGCTTGCTTTCAACAGTGCAACTTGCTTTCAAACCAAGAAAGAGTTATTATCTGAAAGAAGAAACAGACTATTATCAAACTTGGAATTTATTCTATGCTTGGCTGGGACAAAAAGAAGAAAGGAATAGGAATCAATTAGAAAGACTATTAATGTAGAAGATTATATTGATAATTTGTTTTTTGAAATGCATGCCCACCTTTTTATCCAGGCCGGCCTATCCTGATTTCCAATTTGTCCCCTCTGGGTGGGGTTTTTAAACGTGACAGGATTTTATTTGGATTTAAGTATTTTAATCAGCCCCTAATTTAATTTATTTTAATCAATTTTAATAAGTCGTTTGTATTTAGGTGTTTTAATGGCTGTACACCGCCCTGAGTCCTTCGGGAGCAGGGCGGTATATAAACCTAAATAAATCAAATCAAATCAATGGACGAACTGTGTTGAAATAACTATGATGTTTTTATTAGAAATAAATATTTTGGGGAAAAAAGAGTTATTGCCTGAGTCTTTTAGCTTGCTGGACACCGATTTATCGGAAGTCGGAGAGTTTCATCCTGTGCAGCTATTCAAAAATCAGTAAAGTTCAGCTGCCAAAACAAACATTTCCTGCAGCTGGAAAGCGTCTCCTCCCGTTTTGCGGGCATTCTGCCTTCTTCCCGATTCACGGCCCTTCCAGTCCCTGAATCTCTTTGGAATCAACCCCACCCCACGTACAAACACCTGCCGCGAAAACATCCGGGCCACGAAGGCAGCAGCCCTTCCCATCGCCCAGCACTCCGGCCCCAGGAAGTTCACCTGGGCTTGAAAACCGGTTTCTTCGGCTCCCAGCCTCGCTTGGGGCGTTCGTGCAGCTGAAGACCCCGGAGAAACGGGGACGAAGTAAGAGACGATGGGACCGTCTCACTTGCTCCCAAACGCCACTTTGGGAGGAAGGGCGAGCAGGCGCGAGTTTCTTTCCCAAGGCTGGTATTTTGCAAACGAACAGGTAAGGAGAAGAGCGGCGGGCGCCCACCGGCTTCCTCCCGCTCTCCCTGGGAGGCCGATTCACAACCTGAGCAACTTTAAGACGGATGGACTTCAACTCCCAGAATTCCTCAGGCAGCATTTTGGGGGACCTACTGGCTGAGGGATTCTGGGAATTGAAGTCCACCTGTCTTAAAGTAGACGAGGTTGGAGACCCCTGGCTTAGAGATCTACTCCGAAGTAAGATCCATAAAAGTCCTCCGGGGTTTCTTCGAGTAAGGTGAGAACAGCCTCCGCAGAAGGCGCTGTCTAACCCAGGTTGGCTCCTGCTTGAAAGATGTAGAGTTGCCCTGGTTCCAAAAAGCCAGGGTAAGCTGTAAAGCAGCACATGGATGCCAATACCAAGAATCTGCTCCCTTGAAGGATTCACCATTTCTGAGTATAAATAAGGTTCCTACTCATTGCAGCACTGCAGGAATCTTAGACTGGGGATTAAAATGGGATCACTTTACACTGTGTTGTGTATCTCTTCAGTGCTGATGGGCCCAGTTCACATTTCTCCTCTTGTGATTGAGGGCCATTGCTGTGTGCTCGAATAAACACGGTATAATTTACCAGTCAGATCCTGTTCTCTTCCCCCGACACAAACACACACACACCTCTCCATCTCATATTTTCAACATGTTTGAGTTCTTATTTCAAATTTGAATCCAGGCACCATAATAATTAGAGGAACAGAAAGGAGTTTGCGTCTGTTGCTAAACTTGTCTATTGGGGATTAAAGGCATCACCCTTTGTAGAAAAAGATAACATGCATACATCAATAAAAAAAACAAAAAATATGCATAAAATGACAATTTACCAAGATGCTTTTTAATCCTACATTTGCTGAAAATCTTAAAGGTAAACATGGAGGAGTTCTTTTTGAGGCAGGCCTGAACTGGAGAATGTCCGTTTTTAATCAACATCTGTGTAAATTATCATAAGGAAAAATCTATCTCTTTATTGTTTTAACATTCCAGTTTAAGCATGGTTTTAAAAATTACTTTTTAGTATAAGCTTTGGTGTTAAGGAACAATTGCCATTTTGAATGACGGATAAGACACATGTTTAATGCTTTCCTACTATAACTAGACTTAAATTTGCCAGATGTGTTCCATATCAAAGTATAGTATTCCATAGAGTAGGAAAAGATCTTTTAGGGAACTCTGTGTAACCTTCTGTTGTTTATTGTTTTAAGAGAATCTGATGATTATGGTTCATATTCATTATTAGATTCATACTTTTGTTTTGCATTGTGAAAATAAGAGCCAACATTTCTCCTTTGAAAATTCAGGGCTGTTTCAATTCTTAAAAATCATTTATAAAAGAAGTTTAGCCTACAATCAGATAACTTTGAATGTTGCTGCTCTGTCTTCTGCAGCCTCAAGGCACTTTAAAAAAAAGAAAAGAAAATGATGTATACTGTATATTAACTCCTTTTACCTGTTTACCTCCTTCCCTTTTAGTCTAGTTCCAGTCTATAAAATTTTTCAATAGTTGCAGCCTGGTTTTCAGTCAGATTTGCTATCTGATTATTATCCAAATGGGTATGTACAAGGGCAAGAAACACCCTTGGACAGAGGTCTCCAACCTTGGACATCCTTTCCGTGTTGGTATGTACCTTCTGACACATTTTCCAGAGAATGAAGGCAATTCTTGGAGTAGTTATTAGGAATAATATTCCGTATCCATGCCCTGTCTTATTTAGGCACAGATAAAGCTTTCTGATAAGACAGACAGTCAGACAGACAGGCACACACACATACACACACACACAGAGAGACAGAGACAGAGAGACAGAGAGAAAGACAGAGAGACAGAGAGAGAGATTATATAGTCTAAGAGCATTGGATATTTTAGTACCAGCCCAGAACACGTTAACAAATCCGATGTCACGCGTGAGTCCTTCCAAGTCAATTTATAGAATAATGTGATCTAAGAAAGATTTTAAAAATCAAATTATTTTATAAAAGAATAGGAATATAGGAATATATGCTGGAAATTTTGGAAATTCTATCTAACTGCATGAGTTATATGTATATTTTTCAGACTTTACTCTTTGGCATCTTATTGGCAATTACAGGAAACATTTTTATCAGCATTGCCTTGAATCTGCAGGTATGAAAAACCTCATTGTATTTGCAAGCTATGAGACTATATGTAGAATGGGAGGCAGTGGATGGAATTGGAATTTAGTCACACTTAAAGCAGGCTTTTTAAAATAATGGATAAAATTAGCTGTAACACCTTAAATATAACTGATTTCACCAGGATTGACTAAGTCTAGTATTACTTAATGTTGCTCTGAGATAAAGTAGTAGTGAGCTATAGTTGCAATGTGGTTACAGTATGTATTCATATATTATTTATAAATTTGTAAAACACAGCCCGTATTTCTTTCTGATTTATGTAAATATGCAGACGTGCAATGCGAAACATATGTGGACAATGCATGAGCAAAAGCATCTTAATGTAGAACTATGCCATAAGAATAAGAAACGATTATAAAAATCCTTTGTAATGATATTAAAGTAATGTATTAAAATGCTGTGCTATACATATCTTTCAGAATTTATAGTATTACACTATATATGTCAAACGTAAGGCCAGCAGGTCACCTGTGGCCTGTGGCCTGTGTCAATCTGGCCTGCTGACTGCCCTGGAGACGGCAAGGAACTGTCCCTTGCACCTTCGGCTCTGGCCCACCTTAGCTGGGGAGGCCTGCAGAGGCTGTGCGGGGGTCACTGGGATGCCTGGGGATGCCACATAGAGGCCACTGAGTGGTCTGAGGAGGAGGCCTCCCAGTGGCCGCTGGAAGGCTATGTGTGGGGCACGGAGGCCAATGGGAAGCCTGGGGAGGCCACATTGGGACTACGGTGACCACAGGAGGGCCGGGGGAATAAGGGGCTGTGGGAGGGCTTCAGGGGGAGTGGAGTTGGCCGTGGGGGGCCGTGTGGCTGCGGTGGCCATGGGGGGATCACTGGCAGCCACATGAGGGTGCAGTGGCAGCCACAGGGGGTTGAGGGGGGGTTCAGAGGCAGCCGTGGGGGTTGGAGAGTCCAGTCCACGGCAGCTACAGTGGCAATAGCAGTGGCCCTCCATGAAAATTGAGTTTGACATTCCTGTATTACACCCTCTATTAACATCAACTTTTGGAGTGAGCAGCTATACATTAATCAAATTAATGAAATAAAAAAAATCATAGGGACCACTCTATGTTAAAGCAAATCTAAATTATTTGTTTTCTGAGAACCAATGGAAGGTAGTCAATTCTTATAAAAGGTCCCAGTTCTATTTTTCCTTCCCCTCATGTATGAATAATTTGATCAATTTATCTTGCCAATTAATCCACTTAATAACTGATAGACACATCTGTTTTATATTTATGCCACCAGACTTGTGAAACTTGAAGAACATATTATATTACTTTCAAGACAGTAATCTTAGGAATGAAATGACTTATAGCAGGGGTGTCGAATTCAATTTCATTGAGGGCCACGGCTGCCGTTGGTCAGTACCACCCCCCAGGGGGAGCTGATTTGTGACCCCTCCCAGCAGGTGCCCCTGAATCCCTGTGGGTGCTGCTGAACCCCCACAACCCCCCACAGGTGACACCGACCCCATGCACACATCCCCCGTGAGTGCTGCTGAATCTTCTGTAGCTCCCTCATGCCACTGCAGCCCTGGGGAAGCACCCTGCTCACCTCCAGGATAGCTCCACCAGCTGAATCCGAGGAGGCCACGGATCCAAGGAGGCCATGGACCAGATCCAAGGAAGCCACAGACCATAGGCCTTCTGTTTAACACCTATGACTTATAGGATCAAAAAAATGAAAACCTAGAAGTGGTCTTGGGAGAGAGAGGGAAAAGGCAAAATAGCTCTGTTCTTGCTAATGGGAATTTTTACTGGGTCAAAACCATTTCTCAGTTGACATTCATCAGTCAGCATATGCAATCAATATTCCCTTTAATTTTTTTGATAAATCCTTCTATTTATATTCTCCAGCCATTCCATTTTTCCTTTATTCAAGCAACATACCCATGATGGAGACTTTCTTTCTGATTGCTTAAAACAAAATGCTTATCTAGGCATTGATGTGAGATCACCTTAAATATTCAGAGTTTCTGAAATACTTTTACTTGAAAGTCCAAAATATCCAAGCGTTACAAAATACCTACACAGAATACTAACTCTTGACTCCTCATGTTTTTGTTCTATAAATTCTTATTTATGGATCAAAGATTCATATAATAGCCACAGTGTTGTATTATTTCCAAAGGTGGGGAAAATATTTGTAGTACCTTATAAATACTCACTTATCATTAACCTGTTAATCCATATCTTTCATTCTCAAATCTTTCTTTCAGAAATACTCTCACCTTCGGTTGACTCAACAAGCCATTCTGAAACCTTGTTACAGAAGCAAACTTTGGTGGTGTGGAATTATATTTATGGGAATTGGAGAGATTGGGAACTTCGCAGCCTACGGATTTGCTCCAGTCATGGTTGTTGCTCCTTTAGGAAGTGTGGCTGTCATTGGTGAGACTTCCCATCTTTCACTTTACATGCGTTAGTTGGGGTTCTTGCTGCCTTCTGAGCTTGGTTGTTTTCTTGAAGACATTTCGTTACCCAGCTAGATAACATCATCAGTTCAAGAAGAAAATGGGATTTTCTAGCATTGATAATGTTACCTAATTGTGTAATGTTTACAAGAAAACAGCCAAGCTTAGACAATACCAGAGATTCCATAGTTCAACCCTGAGCTATAAATATTCTCTTCCATTGGTACCAAACAGTAGTATTTTAAGGTTCTTTAGAAAGCATGTGGCTAGGTCATGGAACTGTCCGGCTCAGACATTTCAGTCTCCTCCTCTGAATGCTAATTGATCTCATTTTATCTGGCACTGAAAATTGAGTTTGCTACCACTGTTCTCAGACAAATGAGAGTTTTCAGAACTTTTCAGACAAATGACAGTTCTAGAAAAAACAATTCCATGCAGATGTCTTACTGTTGTCAACTTGTTCCTGCTGACTTGAATGCTGTCTTTGTTATGAAACAGTAAAAACAGAAGCAGTGCATGGTTGGTACATGTGACTGGTTCCATACAAGCTGAAACAGCTTAGCATGCTACTGAAAATAAGGGCTGATGCTAGTTAAACTCCAGATCTTACACTTCAAAATACATTATTATGGCTGAAGGGCAGGATTGAAATGAAATAAAACATTGGATGACTTCAAGACGGTCAGCAAATAAACTGAGTTTTAACTATGAGAGATCTTGCATTAGTTGGTACCTAATTTTCACTTCCACCACACAGTATTTTGCTACAATCTAGGTTGTATTGTTTACGTTTATAGTTTATTGATTAATCAAATGGCCGTATCAAATCATAAAATCCCATCAAAATAGGATAAAATTAATATAGCATATCAGACTATATAAATATATTCACTAAAATAATCCGAGAATCATCTCCTTGTCAGTTGATTCCAATCTGATCCAGGTAGGAGGTTCTCAGTTGGATGGTTTTAGCTATAAGACTGTCAGTCTTTCTGACTGTCCAGATGTTTGTACCTTGAAGGAGGTAAGCTAGTCTATTGATGGGTTGTGTGGTCAATTTAGGTTATAGATTTAGAGTTTTGTGAAAAGTAAAATCATATAAAAGTTACTTGTTCTTCCAGATGAAGGAGGGATTAGATGTAAGCAGGTTGGGTGTCCCTATAGATGCTGCAGTGAATGACACATTGATCTCTTTCATTATCCCTTAGTTCCATAGGGACAAACACATTTTGTTATGTGGGATCTTAGAATACGTAGGTTCTTTGTAATAATGCCAAAGGCAAAATATTATGCCTAGCTCAGAAAAGAAATATCTTTGTCTACTTTGGGAAATGGAAGTGAGGAGAGGTAATAGATTGCTTTCTTGTAATAAACACTTTACTTTCATCTGAAATTCGATATTATTCAGTCACTGCAGATCTTTATGTTTCATACAGTCATACCCTGCTATAACTCACATGTCATTAATTTTTGTTCTATAACATCCGTTAAATTTGAGGAGACATCTTTAGAGACATCTCGTCTTTAGAGAAAATTTGGGCCTAGAATTGTTCTACGGTATATTGCTGAGGCATGCTCACATTGTAAGCACGAAAAGCACAATACAAATTCTTCTGCACAGCTTGCTTGTGTTTGAGGAAAAAGCTCGCCATAGCTTCTTTCTCACTAATACATAGTTTTCAATATGGAGGCTATTTGAGACTCAACCCATTTCCCAACCTTGGTGGGCTAAGGGGATCCATTTGAGATGCAAGTCTGCAATTGTGATGTGAAGTAGGTCTTGGAGGGAACGGTGATTTATATTCTGGAGTGGTTCCCCTCCACATGCACTCCTTTCGATCATTCTGCTGTAGTTTAACGTTGCTTGGAAACCAGTACTATTTGCTTGCGAAAGCTGTCAGCCTAAATGTTTCACATGAAGTGATGATCTAAGTAGATATACATTTTAAGTGCATCTCCAAAAGGATCACATTTTTTAAAATCTGCATATAGAATTCAGTAGCTCATTACAGCAAGTACATTTAAACTACTTAAAAGTAGGGGAAGTATATTTCATGGGGAGGGAGAATTCCTATTAAAAGCGTACATTTTTGCAGGTTGCTGTTTTTCTTTTTAATCTTTGGCGAGCAGGTCACTTCTATTTTTATGGGTCATTGCAAAGTAAAATATGCTAGATATATATCTTTTTCCAAAAAGGAACAGCTGAAGTAAGTAGATTCCCTGAATTTAAAACCTTCTTGCTAGAAATTATGAGAAATAATCTCCCAAAGATGGGCAAAGAATTAATATAAAGCCTGATGAGAGCTTGTAGTAGATTGAAATAAGAATTATTTAGTAGAAACCTAGGATGATGCAACTAATAATATTTGAGAGTTTGACTGCTGTACAGTGCACAAAAAAGATGCAACAGTTCATTATAATGGGGAAGTATTATTTTCTCTCTGTGTGCTAATTACCTGTAGGGAGATATTATATGATATTCTTATCTCCTCTGTACTTATTAGACTTACATCAAGTATTTACCCAATGCATATAAATACACGCCTGTGAGGTACCGCCATCATGAGATATCTAATAGTGTTCTTCTAATAACCACACTGGTGGTTGTCAGGACATTTAAAAGGGAGCTGAATTTTAGTAGCTGGAATAGTTTGCAAGAACTAAGATAGAAGAGGAAGATAAGTCACCGAGTTAGACAGTTTGTATTATTGCAACACTATAATGTGTGGCCAGGTATGAGCCCAATAGTGATAGTGATGATGAAAAGAAAGAAGCTGCGATAGGTCTTGACCAGATTAATGTGTAAGAGAATGAATATGCTATGTAAATGTTGCCTTGGTGAGCACAGTCAGTTGACTTTCATCCAAGGCTCTCAGCATGACTCACTTTAAATTATAGATGCGAAGATGAGAAATGTATCAAAATAGGAGTTTGATAAAAGGTGAAGGTTTTTCTGAGTGGACATAATTAATTATTTTCACCAGTTCTTTCAGTTGATTATTGCTTTGTACAATCAAAATCTTTGCACTAGTTATTCATTTTTACTCTCTTTAATTTAATCCTGTCAGAATTACAAGTGGACTGAATAGCTGACTATGATCTTCTACATCCTAACTGAGCAACACAGGATGCACAGCCCCCCCTTCCAAGCTAAACTGAAGAAAAAATTAAAACATTTATTAGAAATGGCCAACATTTGACAAAATTGCCAAGATTTCATCACCGTTTCCCCATGGAATTTGAATACCAAAATATTATGAACGTGTAGGCATTAAGAAAAAGTTTATTAGAACTTTTATGCATTGATGACCACCCCATTATGCAAAATTGCACAGTGGTTTTTTGTCCCGACGGTGGAGTGCGACGTGGTCGGGAACTATCTCCCGACTCATGTAGCCCCTCGGGGCGTTTTAGCGGGATCCTCGCAAGGATGAACCAATAAAGACAGACGCGAAGCTTGCTCGGAGTGATCAGGCGCAGGGCAT
>JANHFO010005413.1:315841-327477 GCA_032468095.1 Pareas carinatus
TGCCAAGGTTGGAATCCCTACCCTAAAGGCCCTGAGATATTATTTGGTCATAATCACCCAGTGACCCAAAGGTGCTTGTTAAAAAGGCAATTGGACATTGTACAACGATCTTCATTCTCTATGACCTGTGATGATGAGAGCACGGTTTCTTTAGAAATAAAATGGTTCTGCAAAGAAATAACACCGAGAATGGTGCCTTTCGTATCAAAGAGTTGAAAGGTGTACATGAAATCAGTTTTTGTTTAAAAGAAGAAACAAAGCTTTCATTCCATGTCTATTATCTTGCTATGGGGGAAATTGCTTTGCAAGTATAATTTATATTTCTGTTGCCTCTGGGACAAACTGTATGGTGTTCAGCTGAGACCAGGGAGGCAAAAGAAAAATAGGAATTGCTTACGCATTCATTTATCATACTACAAATGAATTTTTGTATTAAAGTAGCACCAAATGTATATAAATGAATCTCTCTCAGGTAGAGCCATATAAACCATAAAAATACGATTGTAAATGAAGTAAATTTATTTAATTGGAAGGTAAGAACAAGAAGGGAGAAGTAGCAGTTCTTTTATGAAAACTAGGACAGTGAATGATTATAGTTCTTGGGTTGATTCAGTTTTTCCATTCTAAACACCAGTATTAAAATACATATTGAAAACCCTAAAGCAATGATGGCTAACCTTTTAGACACCGAATGCTCGGATGAGTCGTGACTCATGACATCATCACTTGGCGCCGCTACTTGCAATAGCAATAGTATTTAGACTTATATACCGCTTCACAGTGCTTTATAGCCCTCTCTAAGCGGTTTACAGAAATCAGCATATTGCCCCCAACAATCTGGGTCCTCCTTTGACCGACCTCGGAGGGATGGAAGGCTGAGTCAACCTTGAGCTAGTGGGACTCGAACTGCTTGCAGCCGACTGTTAACAGGAGTAGAATGCAATACTGCACTCTAACCACTGTGCCACTACAGCTACTCTCTTTCTGAGCATGTGCATGACCCCGTGACATCATTGCCTGGCGCCCCGACTCCTTCTGAGCATGCTAAGCTCTAAGGAGATCTTGGGGTGACTTGGCTCGCGTGCCAGCAGAGAGGGCTCTACATGCCCGCTGTGGCATGTGTGCCATAGATTCACCATCATTGCCCTAAAGCAAGAAGCATCTCAGGATGCTGATAAACCTAATCAATCTTTTTAAAAGAGAAAAATACACGATTTACCAATAAAGGAGAATATTTGTAGCTCAGAGTTGAACTGTGGTATCGTTGGTGCTCCCTGAGTGTGGCTGTTTTCTTGCAGACCTTTCATTACCAAACTAGGTCATGAAATCATCATGAGTGCACTGATGATATTACTTATTACCTGATGATTTCATGATCTAGTTTGGTAATAAAATATCTTCAAGAAAACAGCCAAACTCATACAGCACCAAGGATCCCACACAGCTTGATTTATATTTCACATATTAATACGTACTTCAAAAGCAAGTTATCTTTGAATTATGTACTTCTCTGATTTTCTCAGTGCAGTTTTTGGCTCAAAAGATACATACAAAAACATACTTTAGCAGGAAATGCATACAGTTTAAATCTAAATTTTCATGCATATTTTGAATCTGGAAAATGGAATGGAACAGATTTATGACCGAACACACATGTGCAACTCATCTGGATCAGAAGTAAACAAGTTGTCCATTAGAAACAGTGGCAAGCATATTAGATTAGAATTTTATTCGCCAAGTGTGTCTGAACACACAAGGAATTTGTTTCTCATGTACAAGCTTACATACAGGCTATAACTGACAAACTTGTGATTACAATCGTAAGGCTATAATTGACAATGATTGCAATTGTAAGATCCATTCATAATCATAAAGTACATTCATCTGGCATGTCCCTATTAGGTGCATTCATCATCATAAAGTACATTCATTGTGTCCTCTTGTTATAAAGTACAATCATCATGCCACAAAACATTTCATCAGGTCGCATGTCAAAACATATTTTATTTTAGTTTATTGGTTATGGCTTGGAGCCATAGGTCAAAGCATGAAAAGGTTGGAGATCAGGGGAATAGTCATATATTCTTCTTGCTTTGCACAATGCCCAAGAACAAAGAACCTTAACTTGGAGCAATGATTTAGATACAGCTGTTTCTAGAATCATTTCCAGGCATCTCCAGGTAAAAGCATCCAGTGGCAGGAAACATAAAAATATGCTTCTGAGATCTTAAAAGAGTTGCTTATCCAACTACTCAGATTTATGCTAAATGTACAAACATGAATTAGCCAATTTCTAATCAAGGACTTCCTAGGATAGTTTCATAACCATCTCCCCAAATCTGGTGCCCTTGGGGGTTTGTATGTCATTCAGTACCATAGGTTTCGTGCAAGATGGCCATGCATGTGGGAACTATAGACCAAAAATAACCGGAGGAGATCAAATTGGTGAAGGCTGAAATTCAGTAGCTAATTCCAGAGTAGTCTATGGCCCAGATGAAAACTATTTTGAATAGGAAAGTCACACGGGTTGGAGTGTTGCTTTTAGCTGTGAGACTGCAGGTCTAGGTTATATGTAGTGTTAAGGCAGTCCCATCTGTGAAATGTCTCTCAAAACAGCCTCTCCTTAGCATACGATTAAACCCTGCTGGTATATTTTTCATTTATGCAACCTTTTGACAACTAGTTGGCTAGGCAATGACTGAAAGCCAGCATATGGTTACAAATGCATTGCAGGTGTGTTGAACTGAACTATAAGTTTATTCTATGTTTTTTAGAGCTTAAGAAGAAAATGATGGTAGCTGAATAATATGACTGATGAATAAGATAGGCCATAGTTTAAGAATCAGACTCTACAGCTTGCTTATACAGGACTACTGTCATTGCATTTAGATTATAGTTGGCCTTCTTTATTTCCTTTCCTATCCAAGATGATTGTGTACATTTAGGACTCAGTGTTATTAAAGTTGGATGCCTTTTTTGCCAGATTATTACAGCAAAACTTTTCTCCCCCCCCCCAATTCTCCTTCCTTTGTTTAAATCTTTCAAGGCATATGAAAGCATAAGAAAACAGAGGAAAAATGGGAAGGTATCTTTGCCTGTGGAAATGCTTATGGATATAATTAGTTGATAAATGTGGCGATGTTGCTCTTCTTACTCATCTTAAAAGGGGAAACTAGATGGTGTTAAAGATTTTGTTAAAAACTTTTAGCATTTTAAGCTTGTTATTTTTTTTCTATTTTCAGATCATGGAAATAGTAACTTTCTGCATTCTTTTGTATTTCTACAAGACAAAGGAAGCAAAGCACATTGTAGTTTTGTTAACAATGGTAGCACTACTAGGTAAGAATGTAGTTTTGTGTTAAGCATATGCACACCGGTATTTTCTCCCAATTAGTAGGGAACCAGAACAAAGGTCTTACGCGCTCTCTCTCTACTAACTGCTAGGGTAGAGGTTCTTACATAAGAGTATTTAGAAATATACATAGTCCTCACCTTATAACCATTCATTTAGCCATGGTACAAAGTTACAATGGCGCTGAAAAGAATATATTACAGCCAGTCTTTGCACTTGCCAATATCCCAGCAGTCCCACGGTCATATGATCAAAATTTGGGCGCTTGTCAACCAGCACTTATGACAATTGCAGCAACCTTGGGTGTGTGTGTGTGTCATGTAATCACCGTTTATGACTTTCCCAGCCAGATACCAATAACCAAAGTCAATGGGAGAAGCTTAATGAGTGCTGATTTGCTTAACAACCATGGCAAAAAAAGATCATAAAATTGGCCATGACTCTCTTAACTTGGCTTAGTTACAGAAATTCTGGTGCTGTTAGTGGTCATACGTCAAGAACTACCTGTCCTCAGAGCTGGCATAATGTAGTAGTTAAGACTGAAACTGGGGAGACCAGGGTTCAAATCCTCCCTGATCATAGAAACTTACTTAGGTGTCTTTGGGCCAGTCCATCTCTATGAGCCCCAAGGCCAAGTTGCAGAATAGTATCACTGACCATCTGCTGCAAAGAGCTAGGCTCACTCCCATGGGAAAGTGTGTTTGATCACAATCACAATCTTCACATTTTTCTATATAGCCAGAGAAAGATCGTATACAGGGTAGTTCACTGCAGGTTTTTAAGAAGAAATTGAGAAATCATAATGAGATGGTATACCATGAAATGGTATAATGTCTCTTTCTTGAACAGGGGGTTGAACTAGAAGACCTCCAAGGTCCCATTATCTCTCTGTGTGTTTTTTTACACCTAGCTATCAACCATGGTGTTTCTTCAAAGATCATATTGACTGCTAAATATGGTTTTCTGAATAGAAGCATTACCCTTCAGTTTTGCTATTTTCATCAGCATTTCCTACCACACTGATCTCACAGTTTCCTATATTATAAAAAGCTGGCATACAGATACAACTTTTTAAATAAAAACCACAGTATGTATCTATTATATATTGCATTTATGTGGATCAGGGTTGGAGGGCATTTCTGTTTACATGGGATTCATGAGCCTCACATTAGCTTATCTTTGATGCTGTGGCATCAGAACGTCCAGGTGTTTGTTGCAGATATAGTATTACCTAGTATTGTGGACTAGCTTGCCATTTGCTCTTAGGAGGAGTGAATTAGAGTCTTTATGGCATTCTGTTAAAGCAAAAAGAAATTCTGACCGGCACTGACTGAAACAAACCATATAGTCATAGGAAAAGCCTGTTAAGCACTTAGAGCAAAGGAATGTAGAGGCCATATGACTGTATGAGCACTACCATAGTGTGCTGTCACACACACATATATTTTCAATTCAGAGTTAAAGTAAATGTACAATTGAAGATTGTGCAATTGTTTGTATTCTTTATGACATACCCAAGATAAAACATGATTTTGTTTGGTTATATTTCCTAGAAAATTAACCAGATCCCTGGAAGATTCTTATGAGATAACCCAGTAAAGTTCATTGATTGAGTTCAGAATGATGCTCTGCCTGGGACTTGAGAACTTAGATGCACACTGTGTGTCCTGAAATAAAGTTGGTTTTAGCAGGGTTGACCCAAGTAAATAAAGGTTCTAATGGGCTATAGCCGCTTTTCCCACCTTAGTGACAGATGTATTACCATTCAGCTTCCAGTGCTCATTGGTCATTGTGATACAGATACCCAGACACAAATTTGAGAGAAGTTGCTAGACCCATACGAGTACTTGTTTTGACTCGGTTTGCCATGGTCAATCCTGGGCAACAATTTTGCATCATTCACATTTTCTTGTTACAGTTATCTGCATGCATTCAATTTAATTCACGGGTTATGTTTCACACAATACTTTTTGTAAAAGATCACAAGTTATTTTGCTGGTGGATTTGGATTCTTTGAATTTGGTTCATACAATCCATATGATGTAATATTACAAGCTTTACAATTTCCAAATATTTTTGAAGACATTTAAGTCTCTTACAACAGCGTCTCTTGCAGTAGGAAATTTTGCTGGTCATTCTGGCTGAGAATAATAAGAGTTACAACCCCGTCCTGTCCTAGGGGTAATGTCAGGCACAAAAGATCAGGTCCACGTGTGAAGGTCTAATTAAGCAGATGTATTGCTCAGGAGCCTATGCACAAGAATATTCTCAATTAATAGCTACCATTGCTTGGAGTTAGATAAGACTCCATGGAATTCAAGGGGAGGGGTGATTGGACACTTGTGGCTATGTAGGAATTCTTGGCTGATCTCTTTTTAACTGTGACTCCAAGTTCTGCCTCTCCTTCTACAAGTTATCACTCTGGAAAAAATGCTACTATTTACCTGGCATCAAAACTGCTATGAATTCATCTTTACAGCTTTTATCTAATTTTCTTTAAAAAAAAACATTTCAGACCAGCTATTTGTCCAGCTCATCCAAGATAACATTAAACCAACAAACGACTTTGGAAAGATAGCTTGTAACAGAAGTATTTTCGGAAAGCTTATAAAAGGGTTTTCTATTTCTGTTCTCTTCCATGCTCCATGTGTACTGTAAGGAGGATGGGAGAAAATCAGAATGCTTTTTGTATCTGACCCACTTGCCTTATTAAGTCTGTACTTCATAGGCATGAAGAAAAATTTATTTTTCCTGGAATGAGACTAGAAAAGAGTTTGGGTAAATCCGTGGATGGTTTGATCTATGCAGTTCTGCAAAATGACTTATCGCTCAGCACCTTGCTTCATGCTTAATATGGGATTTACAATATGGTTAAGATTCAAGAAGCAAAATAAGGAGAATGAAAAAGATTTCTGGGTTTTCTGCTTTGAAACTGATGTCATTTTTTTCCAGCTGCTGCTGCTGCTGTAGCTAAGTAGAAATCATTATCAAAGTCCACAACCCAATTCATCCTTCTTTGATCCACATTAACTTGAAAAATAATAGCTTCATTTAAATTATTGATGGTTTTAGGGACTTCCTAAGGGTGATACGGGTGGAAATGGTCTCGCCATCTCTGATCATACCATCGGTTTTAATATCGTCACTTCTAGCAATATATCTGTCAACAAACAGAATGGAAGCAGAAAGTTTTATTGGGAAAAAATTACATCAGTTGACTCTCTCGTTCCACAAAGCCACATGCCAACATTTTAACTTGCTGAGGTCTACCCTCTGTTATTTTACCTTGGTTCTCATGTTGGACAAAAGAGTTGCAGAACAGTGCCAAACATCTGAAATTGCCCCTGTGAATAAAAGCGCAACCACAAATTATATACACACATAGAATGGTTGTACTGTATTATGGAAAAATACCATTTTTCAGTTAATATCTAAAGTAGGCTTAACAAAGAGGCACATATTGCATATATTAGGGGTGCAATTTATGGCTGTGGGAAGGCTGGGTAAGTTTGTCACCACAAGCAGAGAATTAGGAATGAAAAGGATTATGTTTTCTTTTATGTATCCTGACAAAAGATCATTTTGTTCCTCAAATGAATTCAGTGATGTGATTAGATGAATTATGTTATTTATACAAATGAGGTGGAATTATATGAATCATACCAAGCTGATTATACAAAGTATTATACAAAGGAAAACCTATTTATTCCAAAGTTGCAAAATCCAAATATTTATTGATGCAGACATTATAATCATACTGTATCAACACAATACTCTTTGTAAATTCAATTGACTCACTGCTCAAAATTGACACTATCCATTGATGTTCTACATATTAATTTTACTGCAACGCCTTAATAATATTTACCTACCTTAGATTAAAAAGGCTGTTCATAAATAATTAGCTACCATCTTCACGTTATCAAATCTTAAAAGTTTTCAGTAGAAGACCATTGGTAGTTGTTATGTTTTGGAACTATAATGATCATGCTTACCAATTTCTCATAATTGGTTGCTTGATAAAATTATCTTTATTAATATTCTGCTTGAATTGGCTTCTTTTTATTTTTCTCCAGCATCTCTGACCATCATTTCCGTGAAAGCAGTGGCAACCATGTTGACATTTTCTGTGAATGGAAACATGCAGCTAACCTACCCTATTTTCTATCTTATGCTCCTTGTAATGGTATCCACTTGTATATTTCAAGTCAAGTAAGTTTTTAGAAAATATATATTAATCTACTGTTTTCTCCATTTCTCCATTTTCTTTTAATGCTTACTATTAGAACTTAAAAGCATAGTCGAGTTCTGCCAAACATGAACATGGATGCATTTATGAGTTTCTCTCTAGTTCTGTTTTATGGCTATGATACTTTATCTTGCTGTTAACTAGACAGGCGGGTTTTCTTGAACATACTTTTATGTTTCTCATGGACTTCAAGCCAGCTACAGTCTTACCGCATTTTATTGCTTTGTGTCAATGGTCCCACTAGGGAATCCAAAATAAAACTCCTGAGTCAATCCGTTTCCAAAAGTCTTATTGTTTATTGAATATACTGCATTGGTAGAGCTGAAGTATAACCAACTCTTGAGTTTCCTGGACATGAGTTCGCACAGTTAAACTTTAGATTTTTCCAGCCAAACCCCAATCCCTCACGTGGTCTAAATAAACAAGTACACTTTGTTATGAGAACTGTCTGCTTCAGTCTCACACCTGCTAAGGTGGCCTTGAAGGTTTTACAGGATCCCACGGTCTGCAGCTGAAAAGTAGAGGTTTTGTTTCTCCATCTAACCCATTCCAATACCTTCCCTTGCCCCCTTCCAAGAACGGCAAGCTGATAGCGAAGGGGCACGTGGGTGCTAGAGTGTTCGATCTTGACATTTTGTTGCATCAACAAGGTAGCTTTTAGCTCTATGGTCAGTCATTAACACTCACCTTAATCTCTTTTGTCACTCACTGCTTGGTATTTGCAAGTTTGTTCCTTAGTTTGATGTCTATGAAACAGCGTCCCATTGTAAGCAAAGTTTGTTTACTAAATATGGATTGATTGGGAATGTTAGATGCATATTCTAACACTCTTGAGTTTTCAAACTTTTCCTAACTTAGTTCACTTCAGTTACATAAAATTACTGGTTGGGATCTCTGAGAATAATGATCCCAACACTTCTAGAAGACTTTGGCTAGAGAAGGCTGCTCTGGATTATTCCTCATTTTTTTTCTGGATTTGATTCCAAATTGGTTCATTAGCCTGACCCTGATGATGGAAAGAAAGCATAATAAAGATGAATTAGATGATATAGGACAGGAGATAGATATAACTTAGCAAGTAATTACATTATTTCTATGTCTGGTTCTTTCTCTAACCTAATATTCCCCCGATGTATTGGACTTCTTATCCAGTGTCCTCCAGCAAAGTTGGCCAATGGCATAAGGCTAGAGAAAACAATCTTATTCATTCTAATCAAGAACGATGAACTTTAAATTTATTCCCATCAGTTGTGGTCACCTAAAGGTAGGAGAGTCTGAACAGAACTTGGTTATGATTAGAGAAGAAATAATTATTAAAATGTTCAAGGCCCAGATCCATACTTCCCTCTGCTATGAATCTCACTAGGTACCCTGAAGATTGTCACTCCCTATTTATATTGCTCCCTCACTTAGTCTTATTAATGGGTCTTGCTAAAGATTGAGCTTTGGTTCTTCTGTGTGCAAAGTCTGATATCTGGAGCATCTCTGACAACTAGCCAAACTTATTAGAAAGAAAAAAAGTGGAGTGATGGTAGTGCTTACCTTTAGAATGTGAAAACCTGCTTCTAGGGTCTTCCCTATGTAAAAAAGATACAATTTGTAAAAAATTAGATCAAGTCTTTATTCTTCATAAATACTAGACCTCAGGATCCTTTGATGAAATTGCCAGGGAAGAAATTTAGGACTGAGATGAAGGTGTGGATTTTTAGTTGCTCTAAGATATAGATATAGAAATGTGGTCAATTCGCTCAGGCTATTTTATAGGGGAACTAGATATGGTCAAGGAAGGCAGCCTTCCCTAATCTAGTGCCCTCTTGCCAACTTTGAGCAGACAAGAAGTTCATTCAGAAGAACTAGCTCTATTTTATTGTAAGGTTGCATTAACAGAACCTTACAAGTCTGGAAATTATAAAAAAAATAGCTTGCAAACAAACTTCATGCAAGATTTATTTTGGTGGACCATCTGTTTTTGGTTTTTGCAGCATCTTCACACATTTATGTTGGATTTTCTCAGACTGGCATTAGAACAAATAGCTAAAATCAGAGGAATTTGCAATGACTTTGAAATCCTGACTATTCCATAAATATGCAAGTTTTAAAAAGTTATTTTGGATCCATGGAGACTGCACAATTATTGCTAGAAAAGCCACAATAATTTCTAATGGTTAAAACAGATTTTAAACTGGACTTTACATGATATCAAAAGATTATTTTGGAATATCATACCATTCAATGACTCACCATCTTCTGCAGGGTGATGACTTTTGCATTCAAATTGTGATGAAAGTTTCTAAAGACGTACAGTAGTAGATTTCCACCACTTTTAATGTACGGCATTTTAACAATCCAGAAGCCTAAAAATTGAAATGCCCGGTGGTCAGAAAAGAGGTGCCATTGCTTATCAAATGAAATATACTGTGTTTTATTATCTTTAAATATCTAATACACATTCACTCTAATAAAATTAGAATATAATGCACAATGGCATACAAAGGTTTAGCCACCCCCTGTGTCAAATTGTATTTGTCAATGAATTCTTACATTTTCATTTCATTTTTTTTCATTTCATTTTATTACATCTATATACCGTCCTTCTCCTGACGGACTCAGGGTGGTTTACAGCCAGCTAAAATACAAACAAGACATCACATACAAAACAAATTACAACACAAGTTAAAAACATATTAAAACAATTATAATAATACGGGGCTGTAAAATTTAAAAAGCCAATATAAAACCAATTTAAAAACCAAATAAAAATTTGTTATGATAAAAGGGGTGGGGGCTAGGATAGCCCAGCTTGCATAAAGAGATATGTTTTCAGGGGGAACACAGAGAGGTCAGATATAGCGCGAATCTCAGGGGGAAGATATTGGCCAAGTGTGAATGGACTCACACAAGGAATTGTGTGCAAGGTGCTCTCAATGCTCTCAATGTAAACACAAACTACAAGCGACATATCACGATCATAATCATAAAATACATCCATAATATCACAAAAATATTCATTATATTGTAAATTAAATTCTTGTTATGAGATACATTTTTGGATAGGTATAGAATAGTCATAGAATTCTAGATAAGCAATTTACAAGTCATACTAGGATACTGAATCTAACTACTATAGATTGTAGGATACAAGCAACAAGTTAATTTTCATACAAGTAAGAGAATAGGTAATTAGGCTAATTTAGATTATGTTAGGTTAGAATTCCCTACCATAAGTCACGAATATAATCATAAAATACACTCAACATGTCATTGTGTCATGAACACAT
Organism: Pareas carinatus; assembly: GCA_032468095.1. Lineage (NCBI taxonomy): Eukaryota > Metazoa > Chordata > Lepidosauria > Squamata > Pareidae > Pareas > Pareas carinatus. Next base: position 326,721 of record JANHFO010005413.1, read on the forward strand.
TCATTATATCATAAAAATACATTCATCATGTCCTAAGATACATTTTTGTGATAGGCATAGAGCAGTTATAGAATTCCATGTAGACAATCTCCAAGTTATGCTAGGCTACTAAATAAACAACTACTGTAGATTGTAGGATATGAGCAGCTAGCTAATTGTAATGCGAATTAGAGAATAGATAATAGGAAAGCTAATTGTCATACAATTAGAGAATAGGTAATAGGTAATAGAAAAGATGAGAAGGATAATAGTGATACATCCCTAATAGGTAGATTAACAGTGTTGTTATCTGTTTAGCAGAGTGGTGGCACGGGGAAAAAAACTCTCTTTGTGTCTAGTTGTTTTGGTTTGCAATACTCTATAGCAATGTCTGGAAGGAAGAAATTGTAACAGATTACGTCCAGGATTTTCTTATAACTTTTTCTTCCTTCCTTCCTGGGATAACCAATCACTTTATTGCAATACAGACAAGAAAAAATAAATGTAAAGACTCCTTCCACTGTGTAACCTTTGCACCATGCTCATTTGGTTGGTTAAGGGAACATGTTGCCAACTTTCACAGCTTCACAACCCTCAAATCACGGAGGCAGGTGGGGGCGAATTCTTCCATTAGGATTCAAAACTCCACTTTCTGATTTTGGTGTGATGTGTAGCTTAGATTCTTATATTCTGAAAAGAGAGAAGGAAGGAAGGAAGGAAGGAAGGAAGGAAGGAAGGAAGGAAGGATGGAAGGAAGGAAGGAAGGAAGGAAGGAAGG
>JANHFO010005413.1:332318-344894 GCA_032468095.1 Pareas carinatus
TTAATTTTTGCACCCAAAGATGCGCTAGGTCTTATTTTCAGGGGGTGTCTTATTTTTCCACCGAGGCCGCCCAGAACTGGAAATCTGAGACTTTATTATCGGGGAGGTCTTTTTTTTGGGGATTGCCTTATATTTCAGTGAGAGGCAAAACTGTAAGTAGGTCTTATTTTCGGGGGATGTCTTACTTTCGGGAAAACAGGGTAGTTGATAAAAGCAGGCCCAACTCCCAGGGTTGCCCATTAACATGGATGAAAGCAAATTGATGAAGTGTTTTTTTTAAAGGGATAATAAGGAAAGATGGAAAACATCATGTTTCAGAAGATGTTGGGCTCTTATCATAAAATTTCCCTCAAGTGATTGGGTGACATCTGAACAAGAGGGGGGGGATACTGTTGCACTAGAAATAAAAAGTATCTTCACTGCTATCCCTAGGCTAGTTAAGGATGACTTGTTTCAACAGAGAACCCAGGGGGTTAAAAATAAAAGTAAGTTTTGCAAGTATGTCATGCATCGTCACCGTATTCATGGCCAGGGTTCCCTCAAAGACCTGGGATCTGTCTCTCTACCACCCATCTTAATGATAAACAATTTCCCTTGTGGATGTGATGCAATCAAATCGAAGCATTTCTTAAGTTCCAATCATCATCATCATCATTAAAGACTTTGTTTATCTCTATCATTTTTGGTGATTTAATACTTGTTTCTGGAACATATCTAATGTCTGAAGATCCATTTTGAATAAGACAATTGATTCGCAGGGCATACATTTATGACAGATGGTCTCCCTCTGTCTTACTTTATTGGTTTATTACAAGTATTTGCATTGGCACACAATGTTTTTCTAATACACATTGCGGACTCCCATTCCCTTACCTGCTGAAGTAATTTCAGCACTAAAGCAATTGCCAGCCAACCATGCACTGAAGCAGTCCTATTTTGTTTCAACATGCTATACTTGTAAGGCCAAGGTGAAAAAATTAGAATGAATCCAAGGTCATTTTAAGTTACTTACATTTATCCTGGGTGATGTGAAGTGGATATGATTGAAAAGAGACTCGAGTTCCCAAGCACTGTGTGTTGAGGTAAGACAGAAGCGAGCAAAATGGGACCAATATACTACATTTTCAGTGATCCAAAAAGTTATTCTTATACTAAATTTTATGATCCTTTTAACACACACTGGAGTCTGTTCAGTCATTGGTTTGTTCAAGAGATTTCCATTCAGGAATTCCATCATTTTTTATGGATTACTTATTTGGAGCTCACTGAAATTTGAAAATATAGATGGATTTAGCAGCTGGGTTAAAATAGGTCTCTGTTATTTGATCCAGAGGAAAGATTTACCCCAAACAGCTGTAATGATGTAACCAAATGGAGAATTTGATTCTCTGCGCTTCTGGGCCAATTCCTAAATATCCTTATTCACACTGAATTTGACTTGCATAAAGTGCCATTATTTTTTTAAAAAAAGTAATTTACCTATAGTCTATATGCATGCCATATTTGTTATTGGGAAATGTATCTTTACTGTCAATGGATGGTTGATAAAAGAGGTCTTCTGCAAAAGAGCTAATACTTGGAAAGGCTTCCAGTTGGATGCATGTGTCCTTGCTAACTACATGCATGTATTGGTGGTGGCATTGGGGGTGAGGGTAGGGAGAATAAAGTCCAGAGGTCCCTTGTGGTCACAGAAGCAAAACTGCCCTGTTGTGAATATATCTTGTTTTATTTTTTGGACACCTTCCCTTAAGGGATGTCACTGATAAATAGCAGGGGAGAAAAATAATAAAAAACCTTACCCCTTCATAAACCAGAAAAGTAGGCATGTGTTCTTGCTTAACCATAGTCATTATTGTGGCTCGAGCATTCTGCCATCTGAGTTGTGTAAAACTGGCCATCTGAAATTTATCCTTTGACACTGTATTACCAAATAGAGGCAGAATGTCGAATGATTCCGCGTGGATTTTGAATATCAAGTGATCTGTGAACAGGGCAGAGAAATTGCATGATTATAAATGTATTAGAAAGTTCCTGATTTGTGTAAGCACAAAATATATCATGGCAATTGAAACTTTTTAATTTGCTGAATTTTATGTAATCAGTTGGACTTTTAATTTCAGGATAGAACTTATTCCCATTGACTCAGGCTGAGAGTGTTCCTTTTAATTATGTCTTTTAAAAAAAACATTACATTTATTGTCTATTTTATATTTTCTAATCTGTTCAAAATGCTATTATATGAGAAATATTTTAAATATAAAGCACTCTGTGTACATTCTACTTGAGTGAAGTGTGATTAATTCATGATCTGGAAGTCTTTAACGATTTGGTCCAGAGATCTAGAAAACTCTAACTGCTTTGCCACCATCTTGTGACGGTAGGAGAGGGAGCTAGGTGACTGCCAAGTGAGGCCCTAATGCAGTGATGGCTAACCTTTTAGGCACCGAGTGCCCGGATGAGTCACAGCTAATGAGTCGTGACTCATGATGTCATTGCCTGGCACCGCTACTCTCTTTCTGAGCATGCGCATATTCCCGTGATGCGATCGCCCGCCACCACTGCTCTCTTTCTGAGCATGCTCAGCTCTGGAGCGATGCTGGGGCAACTTGACTTACATGCCAACAGAGAAGGCTCTGGGAGGCCACTGTGTCACGCATGCCATTGGTTCGCCATCACTGTCCTAATGAATAGGAGCCCCTGGGAGTTTCTGACATATTGAAACTTTCCTGTTATTTTTCTTGTTATCTTATATCAGTAGTTATAGATCTGTACAAATAACATTGTGCTTTTGGCTTATCATTTTATATTTAAAATGATAGTTTTACCAATTGTTCTGGTACAATTTACTAATTATGAAGGTCCCTAGTAATAGTACATATAGTTAGATTTTTTATGGTCTAATCTGCATTGTTCAATTTGTCCCCTGCATTAGCCAAAATGGAAAACTAGCAAGGGTCAAGTCTGAGATGTTTTTTCAAATTACATTTCTTCCTCCAAGTCAACTTTCTTCTGAGAGAGAGAGAGAGAAAGAGGGAGAGGGAGAGAAAAAGATTTGTTTTGTTGGTTGAGGCTGGAAGAAATGGCATTGCTTTCAAATGCAACTGATTGCATTCAAGAGATGCTGTTTTGGGTTTTGTCTCAATGCAAGGCGCCATGTTTTATCACGAGTTCCAAGGTGCAGGCTTCCTGAGTGGTTTCATGTCCCTGTTTGGGTAAGTAATTTACTTCCAAAATTGCACTCAAGTTCTTAACTATGTTAAGAGGAAGAACAAAGATGCAATAAGTTCCACATAATGGCTCAAGTCAGTCTATAGTTACAGAGGGTAATCTGGGCTTGCCTGTCTAACTACAGCTTCTCACGCTAGAGGATAGCTTTAATAAGGATCACATGTGGATTTTATTTCAATTCAGTTTTAATTCCATGGATGGATGGGAGTTTTCATCCATCAGTTAAGCTGGGCAGGCTTAGCATTACAAGCAATTTAGGATACATTAATAAATAACACAGGAAGCATAAATGATAATAAAATTTATTAAAACCACTAATACTAACACATAAAGCATAAACAAATGATTAAACTACCAGGGAGATGGACATACTTTAAGCTTAGCCCTCCTAAAGATACTGCTATAGAAGCTAGGAAGGCTTCATTCCAGAAGATTTTTCTCAAAACTACTCTGGCTACCGGCCTCTTGTAGTCACTTATTTTACTGCACAGGGCAGAGGCTGCAGAATAATATTCAGCAAAGTGTGTTTCTCAAATCCAGAACAATTCAGCAGTTATGGTTTTAAACAAAGCCAAAACCCAAAATAAGTCACAATAAAATAAAACCAAAAATCACATAAAGGCTATACAAAGCAGCATTTCCATCGCTGAGCAGCTTCTTACATTACCCAGTGTTACTCAGAGGTGAAGCTTCAGTAGTTATCAGCAGCTCAGCCAACTGCAGGTAGTCCTTGACGTATGACTATAATTGAACCCAGAATTATGATTGTAAGTCTTTGTGGTTGTTAAGCAGGTTGCCATGTGACTGCGCCCAATTTGGTGTCCTTTTTTGTGGTGATCAATTGAATGGCATGGTCATTAAGCAAACCCATTACTCTATCCAAAGGGTGTTTTTCTGGAAGCCAGAGGCAAATCTGTTTCTGGCCCCCCAAAAATGGCAAAAAATGTGGTCACATGACTTCAGGACACTGCAAATGATGTAAATGCAGGCTGGTTGCCAGGTGCCCAAACAGTGATCACATGACCATGAAGAGACAGCTGTCAAAACTTCAAAACAATATCATAAGAAGCTCTGAGGAGGTTTGTTGTAACTTTTTCACAGTCCCTGGTGACTGGTCATAAGTGAAGTGAACCAAACCGAACCTATAGTTCACTTTTAAGAAGTGCATCTCTGAGATAAGAACGTTTAAGGCTCTTTTGATATTACCGGCAACAGCAGGTATACTTCAGTTACACAAAACAGCCTTGCCCTGTTTTTTGGTGACATGAGAAGAACAGTTATGACTTGAGAATGTATTATAAGTTAAACGGATTCTTGCATTCAGTCCATCATTCAATGAAGATTGCCTGAGGTAATGCTCGCTTTATCCTAGTTTCCACCCTATGTGGCCTAGATAAACCTGGCTTCCAAATCTTTCAGCAACACAGAGAAGCCCATGATAAGTTTCAAGGATTGGGGGTCCATCTCCCATCACCTCCCCCCCCCAAAAAAATGGCCAATGGGCTTGTTGGAGATGTAGACTAAAACATCTGGAAGACATCCAGTTGTTGATGCATGAAAGTCACAAGTTTGACAACTCTTCTGCAGGTGTTCTCTGACATTTATTGGCGTTTCTATAATAACCCAGAACAGAAGCAAGGAACATTTGACAACATTTTATATAGACTGTGGACACATTCCTGGTAAGTCAAAGTCTGGAAATATTTTGTCTGTCATTCCTATTCACACAGCTGAAAAACAATCATTAATGGGATGGCTGGAGAGAAAAACCACATCAGATACCTCTTCAAATCATCTTTAATAAAAATTACTTTTCACTTAATTTCTTTTCCTATTGCCAGTGCACTTTTTAAAAACAAAAAGCTTGAATTATTTCCATCCCGTTGCCATAGTCCATTAAAACAAAACAAAGCCTATAGTGAGAAGCCTTTTAGAAGGAAAATAATTAAACATGTTGGATTTGCTCCAAGCATATTTTATTGTTATTTTAATCCCACAGGGAAGAAGAAGAGCAGCACAATACAGCCAGATTCAAATAACCCATCCTATGGTTCTTTATATGAAGAAAGTATCTCTCTCAAGACTGCAACCAAAGAATAAAGAAAATATTATTTTTTTAAGAAGAATTCCATTTATGTGTTTTGTATTCACCACACTTTTATCCCCGGCTAATTATGTATCAGATTGTTCTATCCATACGGGTTCAGTGTTTTTTAAATAATCTTCCAGAATCTCTTGACTACCATAAATACACTGCTTGAATACGAGGTGTGAATTGGGTGTGTCCCTTTAGGCCATTAATTGTGATATCATTCCTTGGCACATGACATCTATACAACGATGCTTAAAGAGGTATCAGATAAATGTTGGAAATGTAAATGTAAAACAGGCATGCATTATCATATGTGGTGGACATGTAAACAGGCTGAAAAATATTGGAGTAGAATTTATACTTGGTTGAGAGAAATATACAAATAGAATACAAACCTGAATTTCTTTTTGCTTGGAATGGGTTCCAGAAAAACTTAATAAACAATATATATACTTAACAGTACATATACTGACAGCAGTAAGAATTGTATATGCACAAAATTGGAAAAATGAAGAAATACCATCAGAAGAAGTACTAAAGAAAATATTAGAGTGTGCAGAAATGGATAGAGTGACTTTGGGAATGAAAGAAAAAGAAGAATCAGCTTATTTCCACATATGGGACTTATTTTACAAATGGCTTGAAAAAAGAACAAAGGAGTAGGAATTGAAATGTATTAGAAAAAGATATGCTTGTATACTGAAGTATTATAAGAGTAACAATTTATATACTCATTCAGTCGACTTTGTTGAAAAATTTACTATGTTTTTATTATAAACAATTATTTTAAAAATTGCTATCATTCCTTATTGTTTGCAACTCTTGAACTTAGATAAACGTGCCACAGGGTTTCCAATTGCTAGAGTTGGGCAAAAGGTCTTGCTGGACAGCCATTTCATGAAAGTAATGGGAAAAGAGTAAGTCAAAATCTTGTCTCAGCTATGTAGGCAAGAATACTTGTTTGTGCTGCAATGCAACTCATCAGCTAATTACAGTTGAAAAGTTGTGTCAAATGAAATGAAACATCTGTCTCTCACTGCTGCTCTTGTTTACCTTACAGCAGTGTTCCCCTATCACTGTCACTTGAAGACGTGTGGACATCAACTCCCAGAATTCTCCAGCAAGCATGGCTGGCTGAGGAATTCTGGGAGTTGAAGTCCACACATCTTCAAGTGGTCAAGATTGGGGAACCACTGCCTTATAGTATTTGGAATTTAGTATTTAGAAGGAAGACTTTCAGCAACCCGTTTTGCATGCTACATTATTTAAGTGTAGCATGCAATTTGGAAAATGATTTGCAGCTCTTCCTGGTACTGCTTTTCCTTCCAGTTATGTGATTATCAATAGAGGTGGACAAACAGTATAGCACCAAGTAGATTCAGCTCAAGCAGTTGATGCTTGTTCCAGGAACTGAGCTTTGTAACTTCAAAATTGGCAAGTAAATATGCAGATGTTGGAAACTAAACCCAATACACTCAGTTCCCCCCCCAAAAAAAATGGGTCTTAGAGGAATTTAGGCCTTGGCTTAATCACTGAAGCAGATACCATGTGCCACTTCCCACAAGCATTAAAAGTGCAGCAGGCCACATTCACTGTGAAGCCAAACTATTCAGTCATTGTCTCCGTTCTTTCCCAGCTTGCAAATATGCTGTAATCTTTTAGCAGCAATAGATTATCATTTACTTACAAAGCTGACCAATTGTGTATATAAATGCATTGGCATGCAGGCACACACACAATAAATTGGGAGCATGTTATTCTCCAAGTCTGGATTTTATCTCTAATTCTGCTTTATGTGCTTTGCCCAGATTGGTGCTTTCAAGATGTGTTAGATTTCAATAACTAGAATTTAGCCTGGGAATTGGTCCAGAGTTCAAGCACATCCGAAGGCCACCAGATTGGCCTCAGCTGTGCTCCTTTTTATTGGCACACCAACTTAATGCTAGTGGCTCACCTCTTTGCACTAATGTCATATAATGAATCTCTCAGATAATGAGGGAGGCCATGGCTATGCCAAATAGCTTGCTCTGCAAAGAATAGATGTTGAACATTATTGTCTGATAATAGCCTGCAATTAAATTATTTTTGCAAGAAACAGAAGAATGGACAATCACGAATTTACAGGCATAATTTCTCTGTGGCTGATTATTCCTCTTACCTTTCTGATAGTTAAACTTCTCCCAAAGGAGGAAGTTACAATAGGGTAGATTATCCAACTATGTAAGATTCAGCTATAGAGTTCTGATGCCATTTACTGGTATGTATAAGGCCTCGGGTTTTTTTTAATTCAAATTACCTTTGTTCAAAAACAGCTAAAGGGTAACCTAGTACCTTGACTAAGTTTGACAAATAAGCATCTCTTAAGTTTTATCTTTGTACTGCATGCTTTTTTTCCTGTGAACATTTTCTTCTACACAATTCATGCATAATTGATTGTTATGTATGGATATAGGTTGTTTCAGTTAGATTTGCCAGTTGGGGTGCAGCACACAGGCAGGTGCTTCAGGTCACTCCAGGAGCACAGATGGCCACAAGATTGAGCAGGTCTCCTGTTTCAAATACCTGGGAGTAGTCCTTCATTCTGCTAGCAGTAGGAAAACCTAGGGGGACTCTGCATTGCTGAAAATGCACAGAGGAGATCATCAGCCATCCTTAAATTCCTTAAGACAAGAGGTGCCCACTGCATACCTGCAGCATTCAAATTATTGTTGGCTAAGCCAATATCTTTTCTTTAGGGTGTTCAGCTGGGGCTCTTCTCCAATTGCCTAAGTAGAACTTGTACAATCCAAATTTCCAAGATCAGCTGGTTAACCCCCAAAATGTATGACTAACGCCACCCGGAGACTAGAGATAGGCCTTGTGAAAGTAGAAGCTAGAGTGTGGGTAACCATACGCAACTATTGGTTCTGATTATCCTTTTTGCCCCATTGCGGCCTCGCGGGGGATTATGACGGTGAGGGGCTATTCCCACGTGACCCCTCTCCTGCGCGAGCTGTGCTGGATTCCTGTGGTCTTCCGGGTACGCTTCAAGGTATTGGTGACCCTCTTTAAAGTGCTCCATAGCTTAGGGCCTAGTTATCTACAGGATCACCTGTTACCAGCTATTACCTCCCACCAGCCAGTACGCACCCACAGAGAGGGCCTTATCAGGGTGCCGTTGGCCAGACAATGTTGGCTGGCGACCCCCAGGGCCAGGGCCTTCTCTGTGGCAGCTCCAACCCTTTGGAATGAACTCCCCCCGGAGATACGTAGAATCCCGGACCTCCAGGTGTTTCGTCGTGCCCTTAAAACCCACCTATTTGTTCAGGCTGGGTTGTCCAATTTCCCCTTTTATTGAATTTGATTTTAATTAGACTATTTTGGGTTTTTTTTAGAAAAGCTTTAATTTTAAATTCTTAATAATCGGCCATTGTTTAATATTTCTAATTTGTTTGTTAATGATTTGTACTGATGTATTTTATCTGGCTATTCACCGCCCTGAGTCCTTCGGGAGAAGGGCAATATATAAATTGATGAAATAAATAAATAAAATAAAATAGCCTTGCCGAATTAACTATGGCTGATGATTTTCTGTCCACATGGAAACAGGCAGTGGCAGCTAAAATCTTGTCCTTGAGCTTTTCTTCAGTCTTCTACTCAGAATGGGATATGATCAGGCCACAAGGTGTAGCAGACACAGAATGCCCATCGGATCTAGCCAGATTCTCAGCCTTAATTGCCAGTAAACTCAATAGTATTCTGGTCCCTCCCCAGCTCCTCATGGCTTATTTAAGTAATCTCAAAATATCTAGATACCAGAGGGCCTTTCCTTTGGCACAATATCGTGCTCTCTCCTCAGCGGCCCTTGAAGACTGCATAGGGAGATTCCTACCTGGAGAGACACTGCTCCTACCTGGAGAGACATAGAAACCACAGAGCATGTGCTTTTCCAGTGCCTATGTTTCAGAAACATCTGTACTAGCCTCATTTCACCATTACTGCACCAATACCCTGACTATTGCTTATATGTATTTATGCTTATGTGTACATGCCAAGATTAATGTACTTTATGATTATGAATGTATCTTATGCTTATGCACTTTATTATGAATGTATCTTATGATTTTAATCACAGTTTGTTTATTGTATATGTGTAGGTATTGAGCATGTACACCGGAGACAAATTCCTTGTGTGTCCAAGCCAATAAATTCTGATTCTGGGCATAGAGAGCAATTCTATACCTAGCTGTTAACTTTCAGATCAGATGTTAATATTGCTATAATATAGAATGTTGCTATGTTCTGCACAGCAGCCCTTAAAATCTGTCAGATGATGATCTGTGCCATAAGCCCAGGCTAAATGAACACCTAGCTTTTCATGAGTAAATGCTCTGTAACCCTAACCACTATAGTCCCCTACGTCCATCTAATGCTCCTACCTTCTTTTTAGATTGTTTTCAACTTTTGTTTCTATATGTACTTTTTGTTTTGTTTTTTAGTTTTAAAATTATTTTAAATTATGGTGTACCTTTTAGATTTTTTTAATTGACTGTTCCTCACTATTTTTAAAACCTATGAGCATAAAAAGGGTATTTTGATTTGATATTGCTTCAACCAATGTCCCTCTATATCAGGGATGGGTAACTGTGTCCCCTTTATGACCTGTGGACTTCAACTCCCAGAATTCCTGAGCCAGCATGGGTTGGGGAGGATATAGAGTAGAATATAGAGGATATAGATTGGCGAGTTTTCTGCCTCACCAGTGAAATAGCCTATTGCAAAGACCCCTAGCCCGCATGCTTGCTTTCAAATTTAAAGAGCTCAGATGACTAATCATACCACACAGCTGTGATGACATGACATAGAATACCTTTCCCATAATTCTTACATAGACTACATTTCCCATGATGCTTACATTTCCCAGCAAGCAAACAATCCCTTAAGGAGGTAGGACTCAATTACTTCAGCTAACTGGAGTCAGAACAGGGAGTATAGAACAGGCTTGGAGAACTATGTCCCCTTTATGACCTGTAGACTTCAACTCCCAGAATTCCTGAGCCAGCATCAGTTGACTGACTCAGGAATTCTGGGAGTTGAAGTCCACAGGTCATAAAGGGGACATGGTTACCCACCCCTGTTCTATATCATCCCCAACCTATCAATCAATTTTGTTGTTCATTTGTTTTCAACTGAGATAGATGTGGATATGTGCATCAGTATTTGCATGACCTTAGTATTTCCATAGTTGTACAAAGATGAAAGCTTCCCAAATCAGGTACCCAGGCTCTCTTGCAACCTTGAGCTCACCTGGACTGAGCTTTTCCAGCTTAGACATCAAGGAGAGCAGAACTTTTTTTCTGGATCACATTCACACTTGGCATTTCATGAACTGAGTAAAAAATAAATAAATAAAGCGGCAGCGGGAGCCAGTGGTGTAGGGATTAAAGTATAGGATGTTAACTTGAGACATGCCAGAGCATATCCTCATTTGTCTATGGAGCACACCAGGGTTGACCTTGGCCCTCACAAGTTTGTTGGGTAGGGGGCGAGATAGAATAAGTATAAAACAGTTCCCAGAAAAAGGGTGGAATATAGAAGTGGTGCAAATGAATAGCAGATTACGATATTAGTGGTTTATTAATAAAGAGGAGCACCACCGCCAAGGGAGTGGATGCAGGAAGATAGTTAGCCTCCCCATTTCCAAGTGGATTAGGAGCCTGCGTCTTCAGTTCCAAATACACATCACTGGAAGTTCAGGGAAATCAACAGGATTACCATGCAAATAATTTAAATCAGCAATTGATTCTCCCCCTCCTACCACGCTTGCTCTGATTAAGTTCCCCGACTGCTCTCATGTGCATGAAGCCTAGCTTCGCATATGCTCCATGAGGAGCCTGGATGGTTTGTACTCTGATTGGGATGACTCATTAGCTAATGGCTATTTTTGTGACCAAAGCCTCTTCCAGTGAACCAGGGTTACTGCTCTTTTCCACACATAACAGGAAAAATATCCTTCCACAGAGCCGAGTGAGCAAGAGCCCATCTGCTGGAGCTTGGCTCTTGTTCACTTAAGCATTACACATGCCCTTTGGTAAAGCAAACCACCTGTTGCCTGTGCACAATTTAGCCCCCAGCATTCGAAATGTTTCTCCGAGGAGGAAATCCATCCAAACCACTGATGGGGAGTGACAACCTTGGCATTCTTTTCAACTCCATTTGCTGGTGTGCCATTTATTGTTCTCTCCACAAAGGGCTGTGGTCTCTGGTGGAGCTATTTTTTTTCTGCTCCCGCTAACAAAAACAGAAGAGGGGGTCTGAAGAATGCCAAAAGCAAACAGCTTTTGCATTCCCCCCTCCCCGACTTCTCTCCTTCTCCTTTTCCCCAAGTCATCATTCTAGAATCTAAGAAAATATATGGCAAATAAAAACAGGCTAGTGGGAGAACGAATATCCCACACTTTGCAACAGGAGGTAGTGAACCAAGCTGCTAAACTAATCTATCTTGTATTTGATTTCTGGCCTGGGACCAAACATTGACTTGTACTTCAATGTTTTATTTTTAGAAATGCAAGCTAATCAGTAAGTAAGTGCCAAATAGCCCTTTTAGGCCAGCTCCCGGGAAGAGTTTTTCAATGTGGGTTTTGCTACCTTTGCCAGGCTACGGGTGCTGCCCTCTGAGCATAATACCCCTTGCAAGGGAAGGTATCCCACCAGCAAAAAAGCCTGCACAGCTGCTTTGCATAAGATAGCTTACTTCTGAAAGGAGAGGGGAGCAAAATTAGATGTGCCCAATGATGGCAAAGGGGAAGTCACTGTTTTGGTTGAAGTTAGATGAAAAGTAATCCAAATTGAATGTTAAAAGTTTCTTTAGAACAGTGGCTCCCCAACCTTTTGGGCACCAAGGACTGATTCCATGGAGAAAGGTTCTTCCATGAACGGAGGGGAAGTGGTTTTGCATGCTGCCTACATCCTGCAAATGAGGCTTGGCATGTTTGTGCAGCCTGGTTGCTGGCATGCCGCGGACTGATTCTGGTCCGCGGATCCGGGGTTGGGGACCCCTGATTTAGAAGAGAAGGAATTACTACTGGGAAGCCGAATATAATACCCCGTTGTACCAGCGCACTCTTAGAATACTCTCTTGCTCCATTTGATTAAATTCCTTAGGCAATTGCAAAACAATAAATGAAAAGAGAACATAGAACAACAAGAGTTGGAAGGGACCTTAAGAGGTCTTCTAATAGGGTCTTTCCTTGCTCAAGCAGGAGACCCTGTACCAT
>JANHFO010005413.1:350425-368064 GCA_032468095.1 Pareas carinatus
AAGAAAGAAAGAAAGAAAGAAAGAAAGAAAGAAAGAAAGAAAGAAAGAAAGAAAGAAAGAAAGAAAGAAAAAAGAAATGAAACTGTGTGATTACTCATCTCAAATCAGTAATATAACTTTTGGGAGAGCATATGTAAATTATCATGAGCAATTCTAAACTGAGCTGTAAATGTATTTCCCCAAATGTAAATATCATACTTCTATTAACCATCTAGCACTGGTATATTGGTAAGCATTCTTGCCTGAAAACCTTTCCTACTGACTCCTATTGTGGGGAGTTTCCGTTGGTCAAAATAAGTAGGGGTTTGCCAATCAAAGATAATATTTCAGTTCATGGTTGAACTGTGCAGTCCCTGGTTGTCTCTGAGTTGGGTGGTTTTCTTCCAGACATTTCATTACCCAACTAAGTAACATCACCAGTATGCCCTGAAGATGTCATCTAGTTGGGTAATGAAGTGTCTTCAAGAAAGCCACCCAGCTCAGAGAGCACCAAGGACATCAGAGTCCAAGCTTTGAGCTACGTACTGTATATTCTCGTCTGGTGATCTCTCCGTTGCTCGAGAATTTGAAAGTAGGCTGTCTGAACAGTTGGCTACACCTCTCCCCTGTTAATAACTATTTTCTTCCACATGCTTATTCACATCCAATGCCTCATCCTATCCAAGGACAACCAAGAACAGGGTTGCTCTCTACACTTTAAAACAATTGTTTGGTACATATTGGCATTCAAAATTTTCCAAGCCATAAGAAAAATGAACCCTGAACTGAAAAGACTCTTCCTCTCTAGTAACTCTACTCAAATATCAAATTCAAATCCCCCCTTGGTATGATTAGCTGAAAAGGTTGCCTATTCCTTTAAAGAGGAATTAGCCATGGATTGATGCGGGGGAGGGAGAAACATCCTCAGTGGGAATGTATTCTTGTTAGGTTAACTCTTATCAATGTGACCACTCACGTGCTTAGGTTGCCTTGGTGAAATGATAGCTACCAGGGAAACGCCAGAGATATCCTGGGACGGAAGGCTGGGAAGGGCTAATCCCAGCAATTTCACTGTGAGTGCAGTCGATCCTGCCTGACAGCTTGAACAAATAAATGAATGAATTTTGATCTAACAATGGACTACGTTTCTTTTATTATTCAAGAACATAGGAAGGTCTGACATCTGGCTAAAGTAGGAGTGGAACCAAAATCACGAACCCTGTTTGCAAGTCGCTCAAAGGAGAAAGGATCTCTCTGGAAACCTTGGTGATCTCTGAGCTTGGCTGTTTGCTTGCAAGTAAACATTCAAACTCAGAAAGCACCAAAGAAACTCCAGAGTTCAACCCCTGAGCTATGCATCTTCCCTTCAGAAGATCTCTCTGTTGCTCGAGAATTCCAAAGTTGGGCTGTCTGAACCCATAAATCTGTTTTGAACCCCCAGACTCCCTGAGCTAAGTTGTATCTTTTGAGCTCTGATGATGTTACGAGCAAGAGAGAGTTACTGCTCCTTCCATCATCTCTCCAGATCATAATTTGAATCAGCAAGGAATCCTCTCCTATATTTATCCCATCTGGAAGCCTTTCCACTTCATCAAACCAAGTTCTGTCCAATCCACTTGATATCCTGCTGTAGATTACTACAGATTAAAGTAGATTTAGAGGGGGGGAACGGGGAAGAGAAAGTCCCTTCCAGGGGTGTCACTGAATGGTTTCCCAGTGGCACTTTGGAAATTTAAGGGGTTGTTATAGAGACAAGGCAATGAGAGGCATGGTGGCCTAGAGGCGAAGATGCTCGCCTCCCACTCAGAAGGTTGAGAATTCAATCCTAGGTAGAGGCAGATGTTTCTCTCCTAGGTCGCAAAGAGGAAAAAAAACTACTGTGAACTCCACATAGGCGTCAGGAAGGGCATCCGGCCAGTAAATGCTCAGCTTCATCCAGTCTCTCAGAATTTATCCCGAATTAAGGGATTACAGGGTCGTAAAAAGGGAGTGTAGTGACAAGACTTTAAAGGCTGAACTTTGTCAGAGTATTCATAGTCTGGAATGTCTGTATGGACACTTGTCAGCCAATGGGGACTGTTTGGTGGTCAGCCAATGGGGACTATTTAGTAATTGGATCTGAGTGCAGCTCAGCTTGTAGTTCTTTCTCCCGTGCCTGTGTGCTCCTGAGTATGTTCCCAGTTTGGCTCTCTGCTGTGTTCATTTGTACCAGCTATGTCTACTCTCTACTGAAACAGCTTGGTATTGTATATATGTTATATATGACAGATCTACATTCTTATCAGATTTCAACTATAAGAATACAATGGAAATCTCTCTTTTCTTCCTTTCATTTGACACGGTTATGGGAGTTCAAGAAAAGGGACATTTGAGAGAAAAAGCAGAGCAATGGCACAAACTTGAAAAGGTGTATTTGCATCCAGGTGCCTGTATATTACGTGCATACATGCATCTATGCGTGTGTTAAAATTGGAACTAAATGTTCCCTCAAGTTGATCTTCTCAATTTGATGACCCAGATTCCACGATGTTCTTGGCAACCATGTGAGAACATTTCTCACCAATTTCTTTCCAGGATGGTGTCCTTAACATTCCAAACCAGTTCTGAAATTGCTCACCCAAGGAACCAAGCCTGGCCTTGCTAAATTTGGGGGTAAGACCTTCTAGTGCTGTCCCTTAGTTGGACATCTGCATCAAGCTGATCCCTCACATAGGCTCATTAATATATAGCATTATATCTTCCATTCAAACGCTATTCCAAAACATTTCTTTCTATAAGCGGCTAACTTTGTAGCAGTGATAACTGGAGTAAGGAGCCGAGTACTTTCCTCTTTCCCCTACTGCAGAGTTTCTCAACTTTGGAAGTTTAAGACAGGTGGACTTCAACTTCCAGAATCCCCAGCCAACTCCCCATTCTGGGAGTTGGAAGTTCACGTGCCTTAAACTTGCCAAGGTTGAGAAGCGCTGCCATACTGTGCTAAGCATATTCAGGAACTATTCTAGAGTAAGAATCAATTTTGTCTCTCAGAAGATATTTGGAAGCCTGGGGCTGTCTCATATGGTGAGCTGAAACAGGATGACATGATGAATGTACTTTATGATTGCGATTGTATTCATGATTAAGATTGTGGTTTGTCAATTGCAGCTTATATGTACATGACAAGATGAATTTACTTTATGATTATGAATGTATCTTATGCTTATATGCACATGACAAGATGAATGTACTTTACGATTATGAATGCATCTTATGCTTATATGTACATGACAAGATGAATGTACTTTATGATTATGAATGTATCTTATGATTGTAATCCCAGTTTGTTTATTGTATGCATGTAGGAATAGAGCATGTACACCGGAGACGAATCCCTTGTGTGTCCAGACATGCATGGCCCATAAATTCTGATTCTGAACCCAGAGGA
The DNA here is from genome assembly GCA_032468095.1 of Pareas carinatus. Classification (NCBI taxonomy): domain Eukaryota; kingdom Metazoa; phylum Chordata; class Lepidosauria; order Squamata; family Pareidae; genus Pareas; species Pareas carinatus. The sequence continues at coordinate 353,829 of JANHFO010005413.1, forward strand.
GCCGAGTGAAACTAAATGGTTAAACATTTACGTAAGACAAAGTGGAGCACTTCGTTACCCAACAGGTCATCAATGGATGGAATTTAGTCCCATAAAACTGGTGGCGGTTTTGGATGGATTTTCAAAGCACTGAAGAGATTCATGGAGGAGAAGGATACTGATGACTAATCATGATGGCATTGTGTTCCCAACCGTGGCAGAGATTTGACTATCAACAGTAGAAGGATATTTTCTTACTCGTTTCTTGCTGGGAGGGTTTCCCAGGGGCATTTGCTAGGTCAACAGAAAGTGGGGTAGGTAGACCTTTGATCTCACCCAGAAACCTCTTGGACTTCTACCTTTCTGCAGGCACTTGCACACCCGTGCACCGATCCTCTCTTCCTCTGTCTTACAAACACACACTCACACATTCCAGCTTAAAAAGGTTGCCTCTTTCTATGCAACCCAGCAAAGAGGAAACTATCTGAACCTACAAAGTACACTGTGAGTTATTTCCTGCCAAGATATAGTTTGGCTCAAACCCTTCCGTTCCTTGAGTTCTTCCACCTTAAATTGGACACCCGTTTCATGGTTCTCCACTCCTGTTTCATTTCTCTTCGGGGCCAAATTTCCAATCAGGCCTTCATCTCCCCAACAGACATGGGGGACAGAGACCCCCCTGTAGCAAATGGCAATGATGGCCCACATGACTGGCTTTGGCGACCTCAACTTGCCACCCTTACGCACAGGTGTCCGGATGCACCTTGACCCAGGTACGCAAGTCGAGCCATGACAATGACGATGGCACGGCTTCCATTATTGCCAGTCGCTATGGACACCCATACTTAGATCATACCGCCCCCTGGTGATCTGGGAAGGAAAAGCAGGTTCCTGCTATTGCCTCCCTGAGCTGGGTTGCCTGGCTGAAGCATCGCCTGCCAATGCCTTACCTGTTTTCCGAGCTGGGATGAACGGGGATCAGTAGGGTCGATTTGCATCTTTTGGCCTCTTTAATTGGACCTTTAGCCTCTTCATGCCGATCTGGAAGCCGTTCATGGCTTGAATGGCTGCCTGGGCACTAGTTGGATTGTCAAAACTGACGAAACCTAGGAAGGGAGCCGCCAGCCAGAGACGTGAGTGGCGAGGCGATGGAGTTGGTGAAGGATTAGAAGAGGAAAAAAAAAAAGGAAAGAAGGCACATTCCTTGGCTCTTTGTGGGTGGAGATAAAAGAGAGGTCAGCCTAGAACAGTGAGGGCTACCCTTTTAGAGACCGAGTGCCCAGACGAGTCGCGACCAATGAGTCGTGGCTCGTGATGTCATCGCCTGGCGCCGCTACTCTCTTTCTGAGCATGCGCATGACCCTGTGATGTCATCACTCAACGCTGCTACTCTCTTTCTGAGCATGGACTGTAAAGTCTATTGGATCATTTCCTGGGAATACTCAACTTTGATCAACGTCTTATGTCCCCCTCCTTCCATCCCTTTGCTGCCATTTCATCCTCTGCCCTCACTTATCAAAAGCATTCCGACTCGAAAGGAAAACGAACCGGCAAGGGAAACCTCGAAGCGAGTCTGTTGGAACTTACCAAAGCATTTACTTTGGTTGGTGGCACGATCGACAAAGACTTTGGCGGAGATGACGCTGCCGAAAGGTAGGAACATCTGCATGAGTTCTGCATCGCCAAACTCTTGGGGCAGGTGATAGATGAAGAGATTACAGCCTTCGGGACCTAGGATGGCAACACAGGCGCACAGAACAGGGGAAAGGAAGTTGCTTAGGAACCAAAGAGACCAAGTACAGACGACTTTTAACGATGGGACAACGTTCCACAACCAGGTATCGGACAACTATCTTGTAAGCTGGTGCATTTGAATCCTCAACGCCCTGGGTTTTGTCAATGAACTTAAAAAGTAATTAATACCCATCACTGATTTGTTAAGTAAAAGAGGTTTATCGGTGTCCTCAGGGTCACCTGAGTGATGCAAATAGGTGTGGAGCCTTCTTGGAACTGTGAAAAGAATTGTGTGGTAGCCAGATAGATAGATGATGTCTGCTACATTTGCACCACTCAGTGGACCCTGCGGAGACAGTTAAACCTCCAAGGGATGTCAACGGCTCTCTCTAAAAGAGTGGAAATGACCTGTCTGCAAGGGATATCAATCCTTCCATTCCCCCACCCTCCAGTCAGGATGGAAGAAGCTCCTTGGATAAGAAGCGAAACGTCTTCAAGGGAATACAAGAAAGTCCAGTTGCCTCTTGAAAAAGCACCTTTGGGACAACCAGCACCTGGAGGACTATTCTACAAAGCCACCTTGAACTTGGCCCCCACCAAAACAGGAAGTCTCTCAGAAGGCCAGGGTCCACAACAGGGTCCCCCCCGTCTCCTCCCAACCTTTGCATCCCCCCTCACCTTCTCTCTGTTGCTGGGGGATGATGGGAGTTTGTTGTGGGAAGGCTTGGCTGATTGGTGCATAGGCGGCTGGATATGCTGCTGGAACACAAAAACAGAAGGATCAGGCCCAAGCAAGCGTAACACTCTACTTTCACGGGGAGAAAGGGTCACACCTAACCGATGGCTATGTTCCCGAGCAAGTGTGGCCCTGTTCTGCCATGTACGTGACATGAAAATGTACGCATTTCTGATTCTTATTGTTTTTATCAATGTATAATATACAAAGAAAATGAAAGTGAAGGATCACGGGGGAGGAAGCAAAGGGGAGAAAGAGTGTGAAAGACAGGGGAAGAAAGGAAAAACACAGTATAAGAGAACAAAATTCCAGCCTCAACTTTTTGCTTTTACACATCAATATATAACTAGCCATTTCTAGTCCTTCTAGCAACAACTCTCTCTCTCTCTCTCTCTCTCTCTCTCTCTCTCTCTCTCTCTCTCTCTCTCACACACACACACACACACACACACATACACACACACACACACACACACACAGACACACACACACACCCTCCATGAATAGAAATATATTTTTGCAGATTTGTATAAAAATGCATGGATTACGAAATACAGTTGTCAGAATAATAAGTACAGCTAATGACACAGTGCTCCCAAAGACAATGCTGCCTAAATTAATCTGATATGGTGCTAATTTTTTGTTAAATTAAAAGGGCAAGGGGAATATTGTTTACAAAATTCATCCTTGTTTTCTTCCTTCAACCTATTGTCTCCTCATTGTGACAGAGATGAGCAAACAAATTGATACACTAGAACATCAGGGTAAAATTAGCATTCCCTTTGCTGATATCTTTCAACTATGCAGTCCATCAACATGTTTCCTTGCCTGTTCTTCCAATGAAAGGTTTTGAAATAAAATAGTTTGAGGAAGGAATTTTGAAATTGGTATCACAGTTCATATGCATTTTTTTTCTACTCGTAAAACACACAAGACAAAGAACTGCAGACTAGTAAACTGTTAATGAAACTGAAAAAGTCTGAAGGAAGATAGCCCTTTTTGAAACTTTCTGAAGCTTCTAAGGGTATATGCAAAGATGAATACAGTACGTTCAGGCATTGACATTGCCTTCATGATTCACTATTTACCATAAAATCCAAACTCATTCGTTATATTGGCATATTAAAAATAGATATACTTGAGCAAAATATTTAAACTACTAATACTTCCCTATCACTACTATTTGGTGTATTGCTCCAGGTCACAGAAACAACATACTTAAAGGAGGGAACAGTGTGAATGACGTGATGTTAACGTTTAGGTTTTTTGAAAGGGTGCAGACCTGAAACACTGAGCGCCCAGTAAGTCTACCTGTTCTTGATAAAAAAAATCATTTCCCAAAACTTCGTATTTATTTTTCCTTTCATCCGTTCTGCTTTCAAATCAACTAATTAAGATAATATCCACAATTGTATGTTTATCATAAAGTTGAATTTCTGCCAATACAAACAGTAAAATGATTCAATCTAAGCAGCACATTTAGTAAGTTTGGGAATCTCTTGAATTTAGTAGAAACAAAAATAATAATAGCAGCTGGTTTGTATATCTATAATTGAATAGTCCCATTTTTACTATTTATCTGCATTAAACTAAAAGATTTTGGCTTTCTGCGAATTATCAAGGTATATACATATAATGTAGTATCATGTAATTTATTTATCTCAATTATTCACCAATTATTTTTTAAAGGGTGGTCTGAATATTAATTTATCATACAATAAATTGCCAAGTATTATTTGGTAATATATTGCTATCTCCATGTTATGAGGGTTGAGATCCCTCTTGCTAAGAGTAAGCAGTATTTAACTAGGGTCAGCCAATCCCAATTGTTTTAAGCCCTCATCAAAAAGGACATTATGATGTTTGCTGTTTTAAGCTATATGGCCTTTCAAGTCTTGAATACCTTTGATGAACTAGTAGTTGGATTTTCATGCAGTTCCTATCTTGTACTGCAACAAATTCCAGAACATTACATTTTCATTGTTTGCAATAGTCCTCTAATCTTTAATAAAGCTCCTTTCCATATTCACAGCACCATATTTCACCAAATTTCCTTCCACAAAGGAGCAGTATATATATAAAAAGGAGGTCTCAGACAGCCTTAAAACAAGAGCTTCTATCACTTCACATATATTCATTAAAATCTTGTTAGCGCTACAACTAAACAGCAACAGTGACAGCTAGACACTTAAGGACCTATACATTAACCACACTTCCCTTATCCACCCCGTCTCTCCACCCGATTTTCCGTAAAAATGTTCAAGGCATGATTTAATAGACTGTCATTAAACACAGTTAACACATTTTACACCCAAACTAAGCTTAGATATGAATTAATATTTACTTAAGCATCTTAACACAATCAGCTAAGGTGGTTTAAAACAATTTTGCAAAGAGTGCCGATTTTAGAAGTTGAATGGTTCTATTTACCTTGATAAATAAGAAAACCTTAATAGCTGGATTAAAAAAAAAAAACCCCCGACCAAGATGCAAAGTGTGCTAATTAACAAATGTATACATTTTAAATGCCGCTTTACAAAGAAAGCTCCTTTCAATTATGGCTATATCTTAAAACAAAAAGCAGAGAGTACATCAACGTACATGTGTGAATTATCTAATACTGTATAATCATATCATGTCTCAGAAAGCTTTAGCAGGTTTAAAGCCCACAGAATTATGCCTCTGTCTCTTTTGTTTTCTATGTCAATCGGGCAGCTTCTTTCTATTCATTACTGAACTGTGGAAAGGAAACACAGTGGTAGTGTTTTCCTTTTAAACCGTGTAATGTCTTCTACCCAGATTAAAAAAAAAAGAAAAAAAGACCGGTCATTTTTTTTTCCTTTTTCGCCTGGTAGACAAGCTGTCGTAATTGAAACGAAGTCTAATCAGACTCATTACTGTTTTCAGCAATTTGCGCCACCAAAGATGCTTATTAGGTAACAGTGTTTAATAAACCGCTCTTTAGAAAACTACCAATAATGAGCTCTTAACAGCCAATCTTTAGCAGGAATGTAATGTGAAAAGTGTTCCTAGCACTGAATAGATTTTCACATTTAGTAGTGTCATAATTAAGCTCGAGGAATTGGTGACTGCAGTGTTAGATTTATTGCAATCTAATCTATAGTCCTTCAGCCTCCAACGTTACATTTGAGAATGCGATCCTTCTATTTAACCAAATTACAGTTAATATTTCCACAGCAGATTATAAAAAGCGCCTCAACCTTTCCTAATGCTCACTCAAAACATGATTTAGGAAAGAGGTTGAAATTATAGATGAGATTTAAAAGGCAGGTTGTGCATGTTAGGCGCCCATGGGATTTAAAAAGTTATTGTTTTAACATTTACTCATCTCCGCTCGGCCTTGTTTTGCTTGGATCCTGAATTCCAAAGAAAATCTATCCTTTAAAATTTAAAAATAATTTATCATAGATTGTTACTTATGAAAGTTTTTGTGAGCAATTCTTTAAATGTTATTAATTGTAATAGCAATTAATTCTAATAATAAGCACCACCCAACAGCCACTTTGGTAATACTTAAGTAACATGCCAAGGTATATTAACTCATGAAAATACGACAATTAGTGACACAGGTTTTTAAGCATCAAAAGCACACAAAGATTCAGCAAGTACTGCACATAAATACATATAAATCAACTCTTTTTTTTTAAAGGATCAACTTGTAAACTGACAAAATAAAAAAAGTTAAAGCATTCAGGAGTAGGAATCCATGCTTTCATTCTCATACTGGATTTATTTGTTCTTGACATACTAGGTCTTCTTTGACTCAGCCTTCTATCCTTCCGAGGTCGGTAAAATGAGGGACCCAGATTATTGGGGGCAATATGCTGACTGTGTAAACCGCTTAGAGAGTGCCGTAAAGCACTGTTAAGCGGTATATAAGTCTAAATAATAAATAAATATACAAAAAAACACCCTACAAGGGTCTCCAGCCAACATAATCAAAGACTTTGGAGAAAACCCAGGTCCAAAAGTATGAAAGTGACACAGATTTTAGGAGGATCTCGTTCCAGAGAACAAGCACTGCAATAGACACAAACATGCTTTCTGAGTCCCAATATATGGCACTATTGCTGCCAGTCTGGCTAAGATTATGAGAGATAGTTGGTTCCTCAGATAATCCTGCAGGAACGCCTACTACCAGCTAATATCTCCCACAGGCCAGTATGCTCACACAGAGAGGGCCTCATCAGGGCGCCGTCAGCCAGACAATGCCGGCTGATGACCCCCACGGTGAGAGCCTTCTCTGTGGCATCTCCAGTCCTTTGGAACGAACTTCCCCCAGAAATACGGACTATCTCAGATCTCCAGGCCTTCCGTTGGGCCTTAAAGACTTTATTATTTACCCAAGCCAGACTGTCCTGAGCCCTCTTTTACTTTTAATTTGGTCTTAAATTTTTTAATTGTAAATTTTAATTTTTCGCCAGTCGATGTATTTAATGTTTTTAAGCGTTTTTAATGTTGTTGTTTATGTTTGTGTTTTTATTATGGCTGTACACCGCCCTGAGTCCTTCGGGGGAAGGGCGGTATAAAAACCAAAACAAACAAATAAATAAATAATCCCGTCCCATGCCTCCTAAAGACCAATACTGTCAATTGCACTCAAAAGCATACTAGCAGCCTAGGTAGTTCACGAAGCAAAGGTGTCACACAGGCATGCTTATTACTGCTTGCGCTGCTGCATTCTGGATCAGTTGAAGTTTCTGGGTATTTTTCAAGGGAGGCCCCGTATACAGCACATTATAGTAGTCAAACTGTGTCGTGAATAGGGAATGGGTGACTCTCTGAAGGACTAGCCAATCCAGGAAAGAGTGGGACTTTAAAGGTCCCCTTGGCTGTAGCTGTCACCTGTTCGTCAGGCAGAATGACCTGATCCCTTGAGACCCCTCTAAGAAGTTAAACTAGAGTCATTAACAATCTATATCCGTTCTTCTGGTACATCAGAGAATGGCAGCCCATGGATGGAAAGCAATGGACGGATGCACCTCCGTTTCCTTGTCCCCATTAATGTACAATGTAGGTTTCATACAGAGAAACTCAGCCAATCAGATTCCACATGCATTTGACATTAGTAGTCAAGTCCCCCTGGATAATGGGCCAACAAACGGGTTTAAAAGGTTGCTTATAGCTACAATCAGCATACTTCCTGTAGGATTAAAAGTAGATTTAAAGAATCTGATTGCAGAATATGTTGAACTGCTTCCCTGGGCTTTCCTCGATGTTCCCATGCCTTTTTTCATCTGCTTTCTTTTGGAAAGATCTGGTTATAGTTCTTAGCTTAATTTGATACATTTTTTTTTGAGATACAATTTTGAGACCCTTGATATATTTGCCAACTGACTTACAAGAGCTATTGCACTCCGAAAGTATTTAGAAAGCCTGGATGCAATTAATACGCTGACAAAATGGCTTGCAGAAAGAAGTTATAGCTTTTGTTAACTCTTTAATCTAGCAACCCGGCTAGAACCCCACAATCTGCAATACTGCAGAAGGCAGTCACGTCTTTAGAAAGTCAAGATATGTTTGAAAACACTAACACAGGTCCTGGCCCTTAACACAAGTCCAGAATCCTGCTTTGGAATAAAGAAAGCATAAGTTCAAATCAGATAAACTGATCTGATTAAGCCGAGTTGAAAATCAATGTGCGTTCATGACAGGCAACATAAAGTTTAAACTGTGCATTACAATCACATTCTAGCCTTAAAGTTCATTGCAGTATCAGTTATTTTCCTCACTTTAAAGGAACCAGTGTGAAAGAGGTGCCAGATTTTTTAAAATAATCTTTGCCATCAGCTGTGCCAATGGTAAAAGACAAAAAAAAGAGAAATCTTAACATTTTATTGGGACTGGAAGCTAATCCAGAATAGTTTCTTCTAATTTGGAGCAAATATGTTGGGATTGTTCCAAAGTTGCTTTTTCCAAAAGGCAACTGAATTTTCTTGGTTGGGTTTTTTGTGTGTGTGTGTGTGTGTGAAAAGTTTCAGTTTATTTCATTCAGAGGTCCTAGGAGTTCTAGCTTTCTGTTTGTTCTGTTTATTTAGTTTTTTAAAGACTACTTTAGATTGTTGGTTTTTTTTCAAGTTTTATTTTAAAGATTCAGATACTTATTGGGCAAATTAAAACATGAAACTCTTAGATTTTTTATTTTAACAAGAAATTCATATGCTTCTGCACAAGAAAAACTATTTTGGCTATATATTAGTTGAAAATCAAACACTGCCAGGGATATAGGAATTTTGATTAAGAGGCCTTAAAATTTATAGTAAATAAATGGAGAAGGATATCTTTTTACTATTGATTATTGACTGTTCTAATCACAATACTGCATGTTTGAATTACTATGGCTAAAGGAACATCCAGATGTTTCAACATAGGTTTTTCTTCATTTCACTTGAAGATTTTTAATCAAGTGATGATCCTGTGTTATAGCACAATATTGTTCCAACTGAATGAATTCCCTTACATGGAAATCACATATAGACTTACATATTAAATGTTTAACGAGGCTTTTAAAACCTTCCCCACAAGGACATTTTTTTCTCAGCTCCAAATCAGAGTTCTTCCTAGCTGGATTCTTTTTTTAGTCTTTTAATCTTTAATTAAATGCACACATATGTATCTAATAATGCTCTAGTAATATTATCTGTTATTATATTTTAAAAATTCTATTTTTGGAAGATGGTTTTAAATACATCTTTTTATAAGACCAATTAAACAAGATTTTGATTTTTTTTTAAAAAAGACATGAACTTAATTGTTGTTTGGAAATTTCCAGCGTTTGTACTTTTTTTAATTTTTAATTTTTTTTATTTAAAAGTTTTATAAACACATACATAGTAATATAAGAAAAATAAAACAAGTTTGTACTTTTATTATTGTTTATACTTTATGGTGAAAGAAAATAAACTTCTGAACAGCTTCCAAAGGACATTTGGAAAATAAAGTTAAAGAAATTTAAATACCTTTATCCTTATTTCAAACATATACTTTTCTGGGGTCAGAAGCTAATGTTCATGCTAAAAAAAGATGCCTTTTTAAAGAACTCTCAATAGTTTACCTACAACCACTCTGAATCATTTTGCTACATGGTCTGAAAGAATCGTTGATGTGAATGACTAGAGACTTTACAATTAAGATTCACAAGGGAGGAGAGAAAAAATTATCATTAGCCCTAGCATTCTTGGCATTTTCCTTACAGATAGTCCTCAACTCACGCCCACAATTGGGCCCAAAATCTATGTTGCTAAGTGAGAAATTTGTTAAGTGAGTTTTAAGTGTGAAACATGGTCATGTCACTTTTTTCAGTGCTGCTACAACTTCAAACCATCACTAAATGAACTATTGTAAGTTGAAGTCTACCTGGACACATAGATTTAGGCTTCCTTGGCCTAAATCTATAAATCATTACTGACTCGTATCAGCACTCATATATTTAGATTTTATCCATTTTGGAATCAACATTTCAAAAATCAAAGAGGCAGGACTACCAAATTCGGGTTGCAAAAATTTGAGTCACTACTAAATTGCAGCAAAAATGCAGGGAACATTTGGAAAAAAGGCTTACATGAAGCATTAACTTCTTTCTGTATATATTTTACAAGCCTTTCCAACTAAGAAAAAGTATAAAGCAGGCTGGAAGCTCACTCGAGATGAAGAATAGAGGTTTTGGGAAAATCAAGTTAACAGAATAAATACAATGAATAGGAAATATATGAGAAACGGGAAAAACAACCCTATTCTTTCTCGCCTTCACTGTTTTCTTTTACTTCAAGTCATCCATTCCTGTATCGAGAATTGGCTATGGAAAAAGGGAAAAATTTAGTAGCAGGCCTTTGAAAAAAATTTTTAAATCCCTCTTTAAGGTACTAATTTGAAAAATCTAATAACTGATTGCTCTTGATTTATTACCTCAGTGTGTTCTGAGTACCTGCCAGTAAGTCAGAAAAAAGGATCCTGAGTTGAAGGAAGGAAAGAACCATTGATGAATAAAATGAAATATGAAAGATTAATGCAATGCCATCATTGTTACTACACTTTTAAAGTATTTAAAAAAAATTTATTCGCATACATCTTTTTGGATGCATTTGCCCACAACCTTGAGAGCTAAAATACTGTTGGACATTGTTTTTCCTATGGGGACATCTAGTGGCCTGTTTCAGTATTGAAAGAATTGACTATATAACTATACATTCATCAAAGTGCACTAAACATCTTCTTGCCACTTTTGTAAAAAAAAAAAAAATTTTTTTTTAGTTTTTACCAAATACCACCTTGCATCTATCTATAATATTGTCAATTTCAAAGCATGTTAAATTAGCATAATTAATGTGGTTGTCTATAGATGAATTGTGACAAGTTTATCACAAGGAGCAATATCCTTTCATAAAGAAGCTTATCGGAAATTGCAACGGCAGACTCTAGAAAAGACTGTTAGTAATTCCTTCCTAGAATGCATTTTAAAATGCAAGTTTTGGCCTATATTTAAAGTCTATCTATAGCACAGTTATAAATTATAAAAGTGATTTAAAATATCTGCACATCTTTTGAAAATGTAACTAAAAATGGGAAGAAGCAATACCTTTAGGCCATACAGTAAATACTCTGATTCAGCTTATGGAATAGGCATGGCTACAGCAGCCTTCCCCAACTTGATTCTCTTGAAACGTGAGGGATTTAAATTAGCCTAATTCTCAAACAGTATGAGTATAGCAGAAAAATTGAAATCCAATACTTTTGGAGGGAACAACCTCAAGCCTGGGCAAACTGTTCAAAATGCAATTCTGCCACTGTTTGTCCTTGAACCAATAGTCCATCACTCAATGGTTCACATGTTGGACAGTTTGCTTTCTAAACCATGGTTCACTGATCAATGTACAACTGACTAGGTTCACACACTAAAATTAGCAATAAAACACACTTTACAGAGCACGGAAGTCAAAACCAAGCAAAGCTGTTATGGCTTAGCAGAATGCTGGAATCCAGCCAATCTTTCGTCTTATAACAAATTGTTGCTACACAGAAAAAAGGACAGGGCCGTATTAATCACTACAAACTCTTGGAGAAAAAACGTAAGTAAGTCTGTTTTTTTCAAGCTCAAAGCACGAAAGCTTATCTTGAGTTGTTTTTTTAAAAAAAGCAATTTGAACTTTTTGCAAAAGGTGCTAGCTATTTAAACACAAAAAAAATTCTGCTGGTTATAAAATAAAAAATGTAACAGAATCTTAAAATAGAGAACAAGATACATCTGTTTCATGTACTGTCTTAACATACATTTGTGTTGACAATGAAAAAAACATGTCCTTACAGAATTATACCAAAAAATAGCTGAACATTGTTTGAAAAAGTGGCTCTTTCATCTGAGGAAGATCAAGGCCAAAAAAGTTAAATCCATCAGAATGAATGTAAATATTTAAAACCAAGAGTCCATGCATATGTGTTGTTATCCATCTTAATATAAAATAAAGCCTATGATTCAAGTAAGACTTAAATTCCCAACATCATAGAAGGGTTCATTTTATTCTTTTTGACAATTAAAATACGACAGTACCACTCCTATATATTTTCCATTATGGGTTGATTTAAATCTACAGACACACATGCATGTTATTAGTCATTCTACTACATCTTAAATAAAAACTCAAATATTATTTAAGATCTGAATTCAACAATTTGAAATCACGTAAGGAATTCAACTGTTTCTATACCAAGGAACTGAGTCAACCAGGGAAGGAAGAGGAAAAACGACACAATCTTCACATGAGAATTCAAATTACAACAGATATAGACACAGACACAAGCATTAATCTTCTGTTGTAAGAACGTTTATTGCCTTTAAAACATTCCAATATGCTGACTGGTGAATGGTATTTCTCATTTCCAACAAAACAGTTTGCCTTTAAAGCAAAGTAATGCAATTCCACTTTTCCATCATGAAAAATGGCAGTTTGAAAGAGTTAAATTACCTTCTCTTGAACATTGTGAAGACTTTTTCAGAACAGACGATAACTACATACAGTAAGTACAATTTGTTCAGAACAGCAAAGGCTAAAATGGGTAGCCCAATCCTTCATGCAGTTATAGCTTTATTACGCATTTCATTCAATATTGTGTCAGATTCAGACAAGAATGAAATATAATATTGTACCATCATGCTATTTTCCAGCATTGAGTTCCTGGGTTCCACAAGCCACTGTCAGCTCCAGCAATATATTCAAAAGAATATTACTTAAAAGTGTCAATGCTAGCAGTTTCAGGCAACGGGGAGGAACTCCTTGTTTAAACATACAGTGAATGGCAGTTGCTTTTAAAGCAACTTTTAGAGGCATGTATACATTTTCAGAAAATTTATATCCCCCTGAATAATAGAAATGGGTACTTTTATCAACCACGGACCTGGGTTTTTAAAGCCTGTTTCATGTTACGTATAAACAAAGGTGGCATTCGTTTTTGAAAGGCTTGAGTCTAAATGAGGAGAACTGTGTGTGTTTACTGCACATTGTCTTTAGTGCTCTTAAATGTTACACTGAAGTTCAAGGCAAATTAAACTTCAACACTAAGCCTAGCAAATCTGTACTGTAATGAAGCTGGATTTCTCAACAGTACAAGCCCCTTCTTGTCTGCCGGCTGATCTATCAACATTTGCAGCAAACCTGTCAGACTTACAAAGCCAAGAGCTTCACCACAGCCAGAGGCTAATGAGAAGTCCCCTTGAGTGACAAAGCCCAAGAGAACTCTGGAGCAGTGAGATACAACATCTGGTAGGGGATGAGGCCATAACCCCAAAATTAGATCTTCCTGTTTATCTGCTGTTACATTTGTGGATTTCACGGCACTCTTTTCTGCTACCTTCTCGTTATTCGCTTCCTTTCTTCTTCCCTTTCGTTTTGACAACTTGCTTTTCAATTGGTCCTTATGCTTAGGTTCCTGAGGGCCACAAAAATGCTGGTCTCTGTCCAGCTGAAGCAAGTCATCCTTTGCTGGAATGCAAATCATCGTGTGCAGTTCTGGATTCCCTTTTCTGAGAAGGGACAAGCTCACCCACACTAGAGACCTGGGATAGTGCTGATTAATAGACCTTAGGGTATTTTCAGCCAGTTCTTTCTCATTCATCTTGGAGGCATGGTATCGTCGGTAACGCCTTTTGCTAGATGTAGGATGACACCAAACTGATATTTGCCTTAATAATTTTCTTGTCCTGTTGAAAGGATTCAATAGATTATATTTTTCTAGTTTACGGGGGGGGGGGCAGGGAGAGTAAAACATTAAGAAGTTTGGAGAATAAGGAATGCTCCCTGTTCAGACTCTAACCAAGTACTTGGTCATGTTTTTCTAGAATAATTTATTCCATGTTTCCACTTTCTCATTTCATTGTATTTTTCTTCTTCCTGTACTCTCATGTACAGCATTTACCGTATTTTTCGCATCATAAGACACGCTTTTCCACCCCCAAAAAGCGGGGGGGAAGTGTCTGCGCCTTATGGAGCGAATACTCCCCAAAAGCGTGCGGAAATCGCTCCGTGGGACACCGGGTAACGCTCGAATATAGCCTGCTGGGCGATCCTTTGACTTTGGAGCGTCCCGCGAAGCGATTTCCGGGTGCAGGGAGATCGCTCCACGGAACGCTCCAAATGCCCCAACCCACGCAGCGGGGTGACTTCCCCGCTGCAGAGCTGCCGGCGGAGCGATTTCCATGTGCACGATATCGCTCCGCCAAAATCTCTGCAGCGGGGGAGTCACCTCGCTGCTTGGACTGGAGCATTTTCGGCACCC
>JANHFO010005413.1:368780-397637 GCA_032468095.1 Pareas carinatus
CCCCGCTGCTTGGACTGGAGCGTTCCCGGCGCCCCGCGTCTTATGATTCGGAGTGTCCTATAGGCCGAAAAATACGGTATATCCAAATATCGTATTTTCCGGCATATAAGACAACTTTTCACACTAAAAAAAATCCCCCCAAAATCGGAGGTCATCTTATATGCCAGGTCTCCCGCCCTGGGACATCCACTCAATGAAACCCCTTCGAACTACTTTCCCCATGATCCTTTAAGTTGAACACATGCACCACAGTAACTCTGGGGAGGGGACGGGGGAGCTGGGAAGATGGCGGCCGGGCTGTCACGCTCCACGGGGTGAGGCGATCAGCACGCTCCCAGCACTAAGACTGACGGGCTGATTTCCCTCAACTGTTCAACATATAGTTTGGATTCACACAATATGCTGTGCAAAAATATTAATTTAATTTCTGAATCCTTTTTAATGCTGGACCCTTCTTTCATCAATCTCCACCTGTATCGCCCTAAGACAGGGGTCCCTGACCCTGAGTCCATGGACTGGCACCGGGCCCCGGCATGCCAGCAACCGGGTCGTGCAAACAAGCCAAGCCCCATCCGCAGCATGCAGGCAGCACAGGAGTGATTGACAAGGCACACATTTGTTTTACATACCTGAGAATACAGAAGACCTGGCTTGAAATTACCTCATCTGTTTTGCATGGATCTTTTGCCTTTTCCTCATTTTCCATTTGCATGATTTGACAGCATGCATCTATTTGCTGGTCTGCTTTGCTTGTTGGAGCTTCTACCATACTTGTGGTAGAGCTGGGATCACTAAGGACATGTTCTTCAGACACACTATCTTCCCTGTCCAAAGCTGATATCTGAATGGACTTTGTATGGTCTTTGTATCTAGTCTCCCAGTCCTGTGTGAGTTTATCCCATGGACAGAGGAATGGAGCCAAGGTCCCATGTTTAATATAATTTGCTCTTTTTGCAGGAGGCCGCCTATGATTAAAAAAAAAATTCTATTTAGCAGCAAGGCCCATAATACAACATGAAGTAATTTATTCCTGCAAAAACATAAATAATTATTAAAATCTTCATCTTCAATTGCATGCTGAGTTGCAAGACACAGTGGTACTTCGGTTCACAAACTTAATCCGTTCCACAACTCTGTTCATGAACTGAACTGGTCACGAATCAAATCAAACCTGCTCTGACCCCTACGAACTGAATTGGTCACGAACCAAATCTTTTTTTGTGTGTGACTGCGATCTCGCCTAGAGAAAGTCACAACCACGTGTCACAGCAGAAAAGATGGCCACGGGAAAGCAAAATTTCGCAAATGCTGCTATTTGCAAACAGAATTGTTTGTGAACAGTAGCATTCGTGAATCAAGGTGTTACTGTACATGTTTCCATGTATAACAGAGCATAAAAATAATCTTTTATGTTCATGCAGATACCTGATAAAATCAGAAGTTTTGTTAACATGGGATGTTTTTCATCATATCTCAATTCTGTGATGAACAGTGAGACTTCATTTTCTTAACGCTGATCTGGCTTTCATGTTAAGATACTTCCAAATATGCCAGAATGATTTCATTCCTTACTACTATGGCTCTTTCTAACCATCTCTGATCCCAGCAGCTGCTGAATCTAGATGTCCCCACACATTAAGGTCTGTGTCTTGATCATAAAAACACAGACTCTAATTGTCTACTTTACGCACTCAAACAAACTCTGCAAATATAAAAGGAATTACATCTGCACCATACGATGCCAAATAGAATACTTCTGAAAATCCCCCAATAGCTTCCAGAATGGAGTTCCATGCATTCACAAACTAGGAAGAAATTGAATCGCAGCTTATTGCAAATGAGCACATTTTAGAGACTAATTTCCAAATAAATGTAATTGCGATATCATCCATAACATGCTTATCTACATTTATTTTATCTTCACCTCCTTTAGGGAACTTGATTTGGAAGGGGGAAAAAAAAGAGTATAAACATCATCATCACCATCATCCCTCCAGAGCACATAACAGAATAATAAAAGGCTACTGCTTTCTCACAGGACCAGATGTGTTCACAAATACCTCAGGGAGATGTTTACCTTTTAAATTTCTCAAGGAGATTTTTCTCAAGTTCTTTTGCAAACTGGCCACCAGCAGGACAATCTGGATAATCATGAGGAACATGGGGTGACCTCTTATACAGAGAGTGCTTCAAAGCTTCTTGTAAGCCACCAACTCTTGCACCTTGATAGATCTACAAGGCAAGACAATGACATAGTCTTGGATGTCGGTAAGATAAAAATTATTCCCATTTCGTTTAAAATTATTCCCATTTCGTTTAAGAAAATGCCTTCACCTTTGGTTTTCTTATCTATGTTCCATGAGCAAAGGTCAAAAAATGTAGGGAAAAAATATAACAAGTAAACATGTTCAGTTTACTTAACATTCTTGAGGACAATTATTTATATTTGAAATACTGCATTTAAATTAAAAACAATTATTCTACATTTGTATCTGTGGCTACGTTTGAGTTTCATTTTTGCACTTTGAGATTTTCTCCACCATAAGAAAGCATGGGTGAGAGAAAGAGATACTGAAGTTCTTTTATATCTTCTAGGAAAAATAACAATTGTTATTTACTAACGTATTTGTAAATATGGATGTCCAGAGAAAAAGCTTGCCATAATAAACATTTGCATTGTGTATGCACCGTATATTATAAAATATTTTTTGAATTCACTTACAGTTTTATAAAAAAAATAGAATTTGAACATAAAACATTTTTGACAAGACATCTGTAACTTAAAAGTTATACATTATTCTATGGAAAAAGGAGCACAACCTGATTCAAGGAAATAATGTATGTAGCTATTTTTCTTGAGTTTTTAAAGAAAATTTTTGTATCCTAAGAGACATAAGGGATTACTAATGTAGATCAATTTTTTTTCTGGTATATCTTGACTGTATTCTGTTGTGTATGTATGTCGTTTGAGCACTATCACTTAAGACAAATTCCTTGTGTGTTCTGACACACATGGCGAAAATAAATTCCTGATTCTGATAAATACATGCAGTACTTCCTTTGGTTTCCACAATAAATTCAGAAGAAAAGTTACAGTCATATATAAAAGTATATATGAACTTTCAATGAAAAATCTAAGACAAACTCTTCTTGGAGCACCAAGCATCCTAAGATTATATAAGACATAACTCATATTAGTTTCTCCTCATTTCACTTTGCAACATCACTCACAAAAGGCAGCCAGAAGGCCATGCCCCAACCCTTGGGGAGAAAAATATCCCAGCCACTTCCCCATCCCAGTCGATCATCTCCAAACATTTTTCCAGGCTGCTGAACCAGAAGTATAGGAATCTTGGATTCTCGCAGTCCCAAATCAAGATGTGATCCTGGTACCAAAAGTTTACTTCTCAGATGATTCAAATCCTGGGAGGAAAAAGGAGGACAAAGTGCTATGAAGGTTGGGTTAAAAGATATTTCAAAAATAAGACAGAGCTCGTTATGTTGCACTGTCTATCAGGGGTCCCCAACTCCCAAGCCGCAGACGGCTACGGGGCCGCAGCCTGTTGGGAACCAGGCCGCCAAAGTGGCATGTGAGCATGCAAAGCTTCATTTGCGCATGCACCGAATTTAGGTTGCATGCACCGGATCCTCCACTGCTGCCAAAACCGCCGCCAGAATCAAGAAGGTTGGAGACCCCCGCTGTACATGACTGAGTCCCAAGAAGGTGATTATGAGACTATGGGACTAAAATGGTTTTCTCTCTTGTGCTTGGATATGGGGAAAATACTGTTATCATATACATGCAAAGAACTTTCCTTCATATGGAGGAATTATGTGCAGTATCACTTGTATACCTGCTGTCTTGCCCAAACCCCACACAGGAAAATGGGTTTGCAAAGGTAAGAGTTATGCAGAGCTATGTTAATATTTTGCCCATATCCTTTCATTTTGATAGTTTTATCATATACGTAGCATTCAAAGCAGCTGTAAAATATTTGATCTGTCTCATTTTTAAATCAATTGATGAATTTGCCAAAGAAGTTTCTAATGAACCAAAAGAGATCTCCACCATTTAGATCAGTGGTCGCCAACCTGCAGGCTGGGGCCCACCAGTGGTCTGCGAGAAAATTTTGGTGGTCCGCAGGAAAATCTGGAGATTTGAAATTTTGTATAGTTTTATGGCTCCTGTGTGTGCGCGCGCGTGCGTGCGTGTGTGTCTCATTCTCTCTCTCTCTTTCTGTGTCTCTCTCTCTTAAGCAGAAAGAAATATCATACTAAAATGTGTAATACTTAGATAAGCTTCCATTATTTTGTAATAATTAAACTAACTTTAATAATTTTGCTACAATTAAACAACCTTTAAATATTTTTTTTATGATTAAATAAGCATTTGTGATTTTTTTATAATTAAATAAGCTTTTTTAATTTTGTTACATTAAATAGGTGCCTTTTATATTAATAAAATGGATGTTCTCTGATCATTATTTTACAAATGTATGTACCTTTTAAAAAAATTAATATTGGTGGTCTGCGGGATTTAAAATTATGAATTTTGTGGTCCAAAAGGTTGGCGGCTACTGATTTAGATAATGCATGAGATTACTGCTAGGCATTTTCCCCATGAGATATTAAGTTCTTAAGAGATATTGAATGTCAAAAGTATCACTATGAGGTGCTGAAGTTAAAGCAATGTCAATTTCAGAAGCTGAGGACACAAAGGTAAAGCAGATGTTCTGAACTCTCTGGGAACCAACGCTGATTAGCAACTCCATTATATAATAATAAAATGCTCAGCAGGTTTTATGATAACATTTGCATGTGGGTAAAAACAGGACATTCACAAGTGATTTTAGGTTGGATTGGCTGGAACCGTCTTCCCCAACCTTCTTGTGATGCATTTGAGTATTGCAACTCTCAGAATTACAGACAGGGTGGTAAGTACAGATAGTTCTCGACTTACAACCATTCATTTAGCGATTGTCCAAAGTTACAACGGCACTGAAAAAAATGGACATGACCATTTTTCACACTTACAACCATTGCAGTATCCCATGATCACATCAACATTCAAACGCTTGGCAACTGACTCCTATTCACTTAGCAGGAGTGCTACCAACTTAACAACTGCACTGACTCACTTGACAACTGTGGCAAGAAAAGTCATAAAATGTGACAAAGTGCCTTTAACTGTCTAATTAACAGTGGAAATTTTGGACTCAATTGCGGTCATCAGTTGAGGACTGCCTGTAAGAAGATCCCAAAATATAAATGAGAGAGAAAGGGAACAAAGCACTTGTGCAAATATATGGTTGGAATGTAGTTGCCATCCGTGGCAGTCCTCCGGCGCACATAATTGTCCTTTCTAGTATGCAATTCCCACGTTAACAAATTACAAAGCATAGATGAGGAGAACATGAGATGTTGTAGCTGAGCATATCTGTATTGCCTAGATGTCCAATATTTGAGTCCTCAGAGGCATGTAATTTTTTGTTTAAATCAGCAGAAATAGTTCTTGCTGATGGAGATTAGCCAACTGATTAGAGGAGCAGCACAATTCATCATGCTATAACTTAGTCAACACCCTCCACAACGTGTAAAATGCAACAGAAACTTTTGATTTATAAGCATATTACTAGACATCGCAGGTTTCAATGAGTACTGATTGTTGTAGAAGATACAGAAGGCCCACAGAGAGTGGGATAGCGTGCAAATCGAACAGAGCCATGTCTCACAGGAATGGGTTATAACAACCTTTGTGTGTTTCCCACCTAAAAACAGACTCAGCTACAAAAACACAAGTTCATCCACCCAAGAAAAGATTGTGGACCAGACAAGTTTCTTAACATAATTTTTTTCAATCTAAGTTCAATAATCCAATCCAGTGGCCCCCAACCTTTTGGGCATCAGAGACTAGTTCAATGGAGAAAGGTTCTTCCGTGAACCGGAGGAGGCATAGCTTTGTGTGCTGCCTGCATCCTGCGAAAGGGGTGTGGCTTGTTTGCACAACCCCGTTACTAACATGCCACGTACTGGCGTTAGTCCATGGACCAGGGGCTGAGGACCCCTGGTCTAATCATTATTTTATTTATTTTCATATTTGAAAATAATGAAACAGCAACCCCATTGGATAGAAACGCCTATGGCCTAGGAAAAAATTCAGCTTATAATTTTTTGCATAAAGATTTAGGAACGGGGCTTGTTAATATAGAGAAAGCTACCTGTTCTGACATTTTATGGTCTGTGACGCTCTTACGGACATTGGCGTCCCAAAGAAAGCTCTGGGTACATTCTTCGGATACACCTTCTAACATCAGTTGTTCAACTTTATCTTCTAAAAGAAAAAGAGAGAGAATCTTGTTATCATGGAAAGGCTGCCATTATATTGTACAAGTATAAAAGTATGCAAATTAGTAGCTGGAAGAAACAATTCTGATAATATATGTGTCTCTAATGGATTCCTCATTAATTTCACAAAAACATTACAGGATTCTGTAGAACTGACATCTTAATTACAGTGCACTCTGAAATCAGAATATATTTCACATAACGCTTCTAATTGCAGCTATAAAAATGAGAAGGTGTCATTTCAATTTTAGCTTTATCCAGGAAAAATAGTACCTCTTTGGTCTTCAACATTTAAGATATGAAGCCTATGTGCATTCTTTCCTAATTGCATAGTCAAATGTGTTGTCAAACACTCTGTCATTAAGAGAATTTTTAAATACTTCAACTGTGATATACAGATACTCAGAAGCTGTGTGCAAAATCCAATCTTGCATGCATTCTTTAGATTAGAACAATGGTTTTAAAGCTATTTGACCCAATTAGCAATAGCATTTAGGCTTATATACCACACCATAGTGCTTTACAGCCTTCCCTGGGTGATTTACAAAGTAGAACCATTATTTGCATATAGCCCCCAACAATCTGGGTTCTCATTTTACCGACCTAGGAAGGATAGAAGGCTGAATCAATTTTGGGCCCCATCAGGATCAGACTCCAGGTTGTGGGCTGAGTTAGCCTGCCATTCTGCACTTTAAGCACTGTACCACCAGGGCTCCCAATTACCCCTTTAGACAGTTTAGAATAAAGAAATCTCACCAACCCATAAAACAGACTCCAAACTGGTTCCTCAGCTCACAAAACAAGCAATTGCAAATGGGTCCATTACCCAAGGATATGTCCAGATTACCTTTTTGGGGACAATTCAGCCCAATTTTAGAACCATTGCATTATAGAAACGTGTGCATTTACGAATTTGGTTTTCTTGCCTTTGTTCTCCTACCATAAATTACAGATTGAATTGATGTCTGCTAGTATATGCTAGATAGACATCCTCCCAAAACAGAATGCCGCCAGGTTGAATCACACTAGACCTGGAAAAAACTGATGAGTCCATATTATCTCATACCAAGTTAAGATACAGATATTTCGACATTAAACATGCTGGGGTCCCTACTGCATTTAGAGACTTGGTAATTAGACCAGGTGTAGGTCTAGATCAATCTCCGGTTAATTATCAGACTATAGACAGATGGATGAAACACACTTTATTTGGCAATTAGAAAGTAAGGTTTTATAATAAACGTTGTTTCGCCCTAGTGCAATAGAGATGTTTGGTTCTTGCTTTTTCCAGTTAAAGGGAGCTAAGAAAGCTTCTGTGCAAAAAGATGGAGAGTAAATGAAATGCCAGATGACTGGAAAAGAGCAACTGTTTTCCCTATCTTAAAAAAAACCTCAGACCAATCAGCCTGATAGTCTATCTCAGGAAATTCTAAGATAATAAAGAAATCAATCAGTACGTAGCTTTTAATAAAAAATCTACACAATCACCAAAAGCAAGTCTTGATGCATTTGTTTCATTTTTTGGTTTAGTTAAGTTCTTCAGTAGACTGTGGGGATGCTGTAATACCTTAATTTCAGCAAATCATATGACAAGATACCGCACAAAATTAGGATGAGCAAACTGGTAAGATATGGGCTCGGATGCATGACAATTAAGGAGAGAAACAGAAGAATCATGCTCAAGAAGAGCTCAGTGCAATATGGCTCTAAGCCAGGTTCTTGTATTATTTTTAATGATTTTGGAAAAGGAGATGGACAAAATGCTTCCCAGATTTAGAGGTGACACAAAATTAAGTGGGGTAGCTAGGACTCCAGAAGGAAGAAATAAAAATTTAAAAATGATCTTGCTGATTGTAGAAACAGACTGAAATACAGGTAGCCCTTGACTTATGACCAGTCACTAATTACGAAGTTACAACCTACCTGAAAAGGGGGACTTGCAACCTGGATCTGAAGTTCCGATGGCTGGGGTCCTCCCCGTGGTCATTTGACCGTACTTCAGACACGTGACAACAAGCCACACTTACAGCTATTTGCAGTGTCCATTTTACAACAAGTTTTGTCATTTTCAGTTTTTGGCAAAACCATACCATAGCAAACCATGGGTTTGTTTAATGACCATCACAAAAACACTCATAAAACAACTATTACAACTGCAGTGAGCAAGCCCCATTACAGTTGTAACTTGAGGACTACCTGTAATGAATGGTAGAGTCAAATGTCAACTCTTAGGAAAGAGAAATCAAATGCACAAGACTAGGATTGAGGATGCCTGGTTTGATGATGTTACTTGTGAGAAAGAATTTGGAACAGCGGTTAATGAACAATGATTGAATAATGCAATAAATTGCAAAAAAGATGCAGATTCAAATTTAGGCCACAGTAATAGAAGTACAACTTTCAATTCTTGAAAAGGAAATTCCTAATTTATTCAGCACTGATTAGAGCCCACCTCAAGTTCTGTGTCCAGTTCTGAGCACAATTTAAGAAAGATTCAGGCAAACTGGAACAGATTCAAAGATGGTAATTCAGATGATCTGGAGATTAGAAACGAAATGCTCTAAATAAAAGATTGAAGGAACCGGGATTGAGAAAACTGAAGAGGGCTCTGCTGGCATTGTTAATACCTGAAATGGTATGATAAAGATGCCACAGTCTGCTGTCTATCATTTTAAGGGAAGAAAATGGAACAACAGTTTAAGACCAAGCCACACAGGACCCACCGCAACCTTGCTGAGGCGAGGTCTCAAATCACACAGCTAGCATGTGGCAGCAAAAGAGAAGTTTTCACTGGTGCTTTTGTCCTGAACAATACATGGGCAACCAAGCCACTCCAGTTTATACCCTTAAACTACCCTCCACCCAGACTCAAAATGCACCATTAGAATTTGACTGTTTTGATAGTTTGATTTGGGAGAATTTTTTTTAAAAAAGTAGAAACGGTAGTTGTTTGCCTTCCAGAGAATTCCACTCCTTCTCATACTTAAAATCCCAAAAACCTCTAAAAGCAGGTAAAAATATTCTGCCCTTCTAGCTGGATAGAGGAACAAATTGCAGATCCCAAATCTAAAAGGTTTGCGATCCAAGACGTAAGAAAACTGATTCCCATAAAACGTTAAGGAAAAAACTTCCAAATTATTAAGAGCAGTTTGACATTGTAAACCAGTATTTCTCAAGCTTGCAATTGTAGGACATGTGGACTTCAACTCCCAGAATTCCCCAGCCAGCATGCTGATGTAAAGCATTGCTGGAAAGGTTAGGGCATCCTAGATCCATCAAGCTGGGATCCTCAGCTATTCCTGCATTGATCCGAGGGCTGAACATGGTGGCCTTAATGGTTCCTTCAATCTTTGATTGCACTACAAGTTTCACTGTATTATTGGATTTGATCATTATCAGTTATTCATATCAAGTAATGTAGAGATATCCTTAGGGAGACAGATGGCAAAATGCAGAAGGATAAACAGATAGTTAAAGTTACACTACTAAAAAAAATAAAGAGCTACCGCGAGCAAAGAAAGGGTTAAAAGTGAAAGCATAATTCTTAAGAATCCAATTCCAAGCTACAACTTGCAATGATCAGCCCATGGTCATTAGTCCAATTATAGAAAGAAAACGTTTCTCCACTGAAGCAAGCAAAGTTTGCCGGGAACTCTTAAGACTTCTCTTAAACTATCTATTTCTGGAATAGTTTAAACAGATAGAAACAAAGAGTTATTATTCTCCTGGGTGATGGCACCTGTTGGCCTCGCCAGGATTCGAACCTGGATCATCTGTATCATTTAACAGAGGCTTCCACTGAGCACAAGACCAGTTTGGTGCCACACCCCTTTCTCACCACTCCATTCTCTACATCATGCTTTTTGATCTGGACACATCTAGTTGAATTC
The DNA here is from genome assembly GCA_032468095.1 of Pareas carinatus. NCBI lineage: Eukaryota > Metazoa > Chordata > Lepidosauria > Squamata > Pareidae > Pareas > Pareas carinatus. The sequence goes on from JANHFO010005413.1 coordinate 379,016, forward strand.
CAAGTCTTAAGATGTCCCATGGCAATTTTAAAAACACATAAAACTTAACCTGAAGAGTTACAGGTTATGCTCTGTTACGTTATGGGCATGGTACATTACCTTGGTATTTTGCTGGATTTGGCATGGCTTTCGATCTCTTTTGGGGTAAATTCACTCGAGGATCCCCTACAGTCAAACCTAGTACAGTACCGGATGGAACGTTTGAGGAAGCTAAACCTTAAAATATACAAAAGAGATGAAACTTTAAAAATAAACTTTTGCTAACTTTACATTTACATAGTTCATACCTAACAAAAGACGTAAGAACAATAAGCAACCTTTTCCGTGCTGTGAGATCAAAAACTTTTTCCAAAATGAAACCCAGTTAACAGTAATCCCAATTGGCTTATTCTGCAGTTCAATTGTTTCAAAGGGGAGGCAATAGAGCAGCTTAAAGTGGGGAAGGCTTTTGATTCCAGAGATCAATTCATAATCTAGTGCATTATGGAACTCTTTCTGAATTCACAGTTCCTGTTGAAAATCGCAGATGTAGCTAGGATGGCCTTTGCACAGCTTTATCGTAGGTCTCAGTTACAGGCTTTTCTCAATCATGAGGCTTTGCTCCTCGTCGCTTATGCTTCAGCCATCTCATGTAGACTGCTATGATGTACTCTGCATGGAACTGCCTTGAATTGCACTTTCAGCTGGTGCACAGTGCAATAACTGGAGGTGGTTACGGATGCCAGTCAGTCTACCCATGTAACTCCACTGCTTTGAGACCTACACTGGTTTCTGGGTGCAATTCAACTGCTCATTGTCAGCATTTTTTGTGGTAAAGAAGTTGGATTTCTTTGGGACCATCTGTTGTCCAAGGTCTCTGCCCATCTGCTTTAGTCTAGAAGAAGAGGCTCATTTTGAGCCCCTTCTGTTAAGGAATGACATCTGCAGGGTTCATGGACTAGGCCCTTCTCGGTCACTGTCCTGCTTCTCTAGAATAGCATTCCTATGGAGATCCAATCAGCCTCTATCTGCCTGAGTTTTTATGAAGCAGTTGAGACTGGGATTTTTTTCTTTGTGGCATGAGATGCTCTTGTGACCTTGTCGATAAGGAAGAATGTTGTTTGGGATTGATTGCAATATTTTATAGATATATTTCTTATGTGCTTCTCTGATTTGCATTTCAATATCATCACCTGTCCCTTAAAACCAATCCCAAGCAATCTAGGGTCGTTATAATATTAGGAGTCCACTAATGGCTTCACCTACAGAAAGAAAGCATAAGGAATACTATTAGACTTTACCTTGGATCATTTCAAAGATAGTCTCTTGACGATGATGGAGAGATACCCAATCAGGATTTTTGCAACTTTCTACCCACCAACTGTTGATTTCAGGATCTGTAGGATCTAGGTCCTAGTGATCAGAAGAATAAGACATAAAATATAACCAGTTAATAAAGTTAGTTCCACTCTCTGATACAAACAGCTAGGAAGCACATGGGTATATGAGCAAAAGTACTGATCTGGCCATATGGCATTACAAAATCTATGGGCCTCCATGCCTGTGATAAGGAAAACAATACTCACTTCCGGAGCTATCAAAAACTTTGTAATACTGAAAAAAAGTCACCTGAATCTGAAACTCGGGTTTTAAATAAACTCTAAGAGACCTCTGTTTCAATCCTGGTAGTTTGAAGATGTGTAGACTTCAATATCCAGAATTCCCCAACCAGCAATTCTCCTGGCTATAGAATTTTAGAAGTTGAAGTCATTTTCAAGCTGTAAAGGTTGAAAAAACAGTGGTCTAGAGTTCAACGTGTTATATAATGCATTATCCTGTATTCCTTCCAAAGTTAGTAGCATGACAGATAATCTGAAATAAAGTAAAGCTCCTTAGACAATTTGTGAATGTGTATGTTTCTATAATACAGCAATTATAATTAGGAATAGGCAAAGCTGAGCTTTAGCATTTGAGTATCATAATCGAATATTATCTTGAACCTAAAAGAAAAAAAAACTGAAATTACTGCTTTACTTACTGTATGAACAAATGCAACTTTGAGTGCCTCTGTAAGGACGCAATGTGAGAGGGGGCCTATCAAACGATATTGGAGAATCTCCATTGTCAAGTCACTGAAAGAGGTAAGAAATCTATGTAACTGTTAAGGCAGTTTAAATAGCTTAAATTTGCAAACAGTCAAGAAAAGTTAGCCACGTTCTATATCTACCTTATGGTAATCCCAGTACTTTGTGATGACCAGCAATATGGTTGGTGTGCTTCTCTAGTTCCATCGCCAATAATCTTTTTCACTGGGACAACTGTTTCTCCTGCTTTATCTTTCCTTTTTCGTTTGCGGCCAACATGTTGAGGAATGTTCATTTGGTCTTCCTTTTGTGAAAATGTAACTACATCTTCAGGTTTCCAGGTTTCCACAGGCTCAGAACACTGGAAGACTGATTTTAATTCAGCAAGGATGCCCTACAGAGGAGCAGGGGAAAAGGACTTATTTATATCTGAGAACCACATTTAAGGTATTTCTGCCAGGATAACAGCACTACCCTATGAATCGGAAGTAATGGAACGGTTGGAAATGAAGATGCACAGTGAACAAGGACTTCATTCTTAGAATACCTATTTAGCCTAACTAAGACATATTTCCAAAAGGCATTTGTTGATACTTCTTTTTAAAAAAACCTCTTTTAAAAACCTGCAGCAATACTACACTATAAAAGAAATTGGCATTGGATTTGTTTTCTGCCTAATTATTTCAGAGGTGATATAGCTCAGTATGACAATATTTGTTCTGCAGCCAGAAGACTGATATTTTTTCAGCCGTTTCCATGCTTTTCTGGCCTTACTCTTCATATTTATCTCCCCAAGAACAGATGTTTTGGTATGCAACGATCTACTATCCATGATTATATAACAGGGTTCTATCACATGCCTCAGGGTCCTCACTACTTCCTTAGCAGGGATCTAGTAATTGCAAAATTAATCAGTCCTTTGAAGACATGGAATCAAAGGGAGTACTCAAAAGAGACAAATATCATACGATGTCTCTTCAGATTTCTGAAACAACAAACTCCTTTTGAGCGATCTCCAAAAAGTTATCTATCACCACCAGTATTAAGCCTTGTTTGGCTATTTGTAATGTCATATATCCAAATGACCTCTAAAAGATCTTTTGATAGGATTCCCTCAGGAACATCCAAGCTAATCAAGGATAGGCAGTCAAATGCATCAGCCAATAGGTGAAATACAAGACTGGTAAAAATTCTTCCAAAGAGTAAGCAATCAAAACAGATACTACAGCACTGGATCATTAATATCTTGAGCTGGTATAAGGCAACTTCCAGTGAAACTATCCAAATGGCAGAGTAGAGAGTAAAAGTGTTCCTTTCACAATATATGCATATAACACTCTCGGCATTGGTTGTTAACATGATCCCTTGAGAAAAAAAAATCAATCGGTCTTTTACTCATAGGGAGAGCTAATAGCAAATTAATTAAATGAACCAGCCCAAAGCATTGAGTATTTATATTTTACCAAAGAATAACATGGTGAGTTTTGAGGTGGTGCAATGGTCAGAATTGCAGGCTAACTCTGCTAACTGCCAGCAGTTCGATCCTGACCAGCTTAGAGTTAACTCAGCCTTCTATCCTTCTAATGCCAGTAAAATGAGGACACAGATTGTTGGGGGTAATGTGCTGACTCTTTAAACCACTTATCGAAAGCACTGTGAAGCAAGATATAAGTCAAAGTGCTATTGCTATTTTTACCTGCTTAAAAGCTGGGTGTGTCCATATCCACAGTTGCCTGTTTTCAGAAGCCTCACCAGACCCATGTCTGTGTTTCCAAAGGAAGGTAACTGGACCAAGCGTATCCTGAGGATACCGATCCTTTTGGTATAACACAAGGGAACCTTGGCATTGTCCAGATAGGCAAGGGACAGATGCAAATGTTCGCCCTGAAAAAAGGAGACATCAAGTAAGCACACTTCAAAATAATGTTCTAAGTATTGCAAACTGTGCCTATTCTAGATTCAAATGATTATCCCAAACTATCCCTTGAAAGTTCAAACGCAGGGTAAAGGAGGGCCAGGGGGAGAACAGGAATACAACATTTGGGACTGTTTTTTACCCATCCACCCATCATAATCCTCCCCCCTTTTTTAGACTCCACTTCTGTTCAAATTATTTTTGAGGAGAGGAAGGAGTCATGGGGAATGGGAATAAAGTGCTTAATTTTTTTTCTTTTTTCCTAAAGTTATATTAGTAAATAGTTATTTTCTTAGCCAGCTTGTACCAACAATTTGGAATAAGGATTAATACCAAAATGCAACGACGGATAGAGAAAATACGCTGAGCTCGTGCTTAGGAAGAATATTAAGACAAATTAAGCTGCTCTTGAAGACACCCATGATAGCTTTTTAATGGTTTGAAAAAACATTACCCGTGTCTACGTTGCACATTCGAGCAAGGACCGTTAAAAGCGTCTCCTCTTTTCCAATCAGCTCCAGACAACAATAGTATGATAAATCCTGATATAAAAGAGGGAAAAAACTACTGAATTTCATCCTGTAAAAAATGAATTTGGTTTGCTAGAGTGGTATAATGAAACTAGACCGTTCACAAAATCATGATTTCTCAGTTTAATTCAGGGCTCTAAGCATAAATAAAAGCAAAACAAATTAACCACCAAAAGAAAAGCAGTGATATGTACAAATCCAAAGAAAAAAACAGCTGCTAATTCTCAGTAGCTTTCAGCAGAGAAGGTTTTAACTGGCTACAGAAAACATCCAGCGGAAGGGAATTAAATGCTTTCCAAAATTCTTCCAGTCTCCTACTGGAAACACTTGAGTCTAACTGCCTTTATTAATTTATTATTTATTAATCTGAAGAAACATGGCTTACTGCCCTTATCAGGAAACTGAACTGATGAGATTCAGATGAGATGATTTAAGTCTGAAGGATAGTCGCAAATAAACATCAAACTATTTTACAAGTTGGACAAAGACCAAAGGTGAATTGAATTGCTTTGGCTCTATAAGAATAACACATTCTGCTTTTTTAATAGAGGTATTTTTCAACTTATGACCATAACTGAGCCCAGAATTAGACATTAAGTTATGCCAATGGTTAAGAGGGATCACAACATGACCCACCCGACTTTACATTTTTTGAACAGTCTTTGTTAAGCAAAATCATTGTCTGGAATGGGCTTGGTTTTTTTTGCCCGAATCCAGAAGTAAATACTGGTTACCAGCAAAAGAACATCAGATTGTGGTCATGTGACTACAGGATGCCACAAACAGTCATAAACGAAGGCCAGTTGCCGAGTCCCCAAAATGTGATCACGTGATTGCAGATGAAGAAGGGAGACGGTTGTAAATTTGAATCCAGATCATAAATAACTTTTTTGAGTCTGTTTTAATTTCAAATGGTCACTAAGCATCCGGTCGTAGATTGAGAACTCCTTGTATTGAGAACTCTATAGCTAATACAATTGAAGGTCTGACAAAACCAGGGGTACTTAGAATTTATCAGATATAGACCAACCTACTTCAGTTTTTTCATGCCCAAAAGGCACAGTTGAATATAGCCAAGAAAGAACTCACACAATGCAATTTTCTGTAAGAGCAAATGGAGTAGCTAAGAATGGATGCATCCATCGTACCTGAAGAAGGCAATGCTGTGTCATGGCTCGGTAGCAGGCTCTGTAACTCTTCATTGTGGGCTTGTCTCCTAAGCAGTATCCCCATCTCTTCACCATGTGAAACCGCTTGGCATGCCAGATGTGCGTTTCCAGCCAAATGTTCTTCTTCTGCCTGCGATTGAACTCCAGCACCAAGTTTATATGACGGCGCCTGGCTTTACGGCATTTGCTCTTAGGAAGGACTTTTTTCTGATGTTCAGGTTTCTCTGCCTGTGTGGTTGAAGCAAGGAATAGTATCATTCACTGCGTTGCTTATTGCATAGAGTCACTCACACAGTCTGTGAACTGTGATCAAGGAAAGAATGAGGAAAGGACATAGTGACCCAAAGAGCTGTAGTGGCACAGTGGTTAGAGTGCAGTACTGCATTCTACTTCTGTTGACAGTCGGCTGCCAGTAAGTTCAGCAGTTCGAGTCCCACTAGCTCAAGGTTGACTCAGCCTTCCATCCTTATGAGGTCGGTCAAATGAGGACCCAGAATGTTGAGAGCAATATGCTGATTTCTGTAAACTGCTTAGAGAGGGCTGTAAAACACTGTGAAGCGTTATATAAGAAGTCTAACTGCTATTGCTATCCAAAAGGATTATCTGGGAAAAAAATCTCTCAAGAATCACCAGAAAAAAACAACAAAGCGGTGGGAGGTAGGGGAGAATATTTGAATATTCCATGGAGGCCTGCCATAATACTTTTCTGGGAGTTAGGAATACAGTAATTTTTTTTTTTTAAAGAAATCCCACATTTTCTTCTAGACACAAACTCTACAAACCTGGGTGACTCTAGATATCAAGAAATCAACTTCCAGAATTCTGAACATGACCATATTGGCTGGAGAAGGCTTGTCCCATATGTGTGGAAGACATCTAGATCAGTGCTTATTACACTTGGCAACTTTAAGCTATGCGGACTTCAACTCCCAGAATTCCCTAGTCAGCTTACTAGTGTACAAAGGCTGACTACCTTGCAAAGTATTATGAAAGCTAAAGTGAGTAAGTAAGAAGAAAAAAAACTCACTTCTATTCTGGCAAGTTCACGGAGACGTCGTGGCAAACGTTTAATATTATGACTCATAGCTCGCCTTCTCATTTGTCGAGGTAAGGACTGAAACACCAAAGTATTGGACGACTTCTGTTTAACAGCCTTCAACATAGCCTTAATTTCAGCAGCTCGAGCTTGCACAAAAGGAGACACTGCAAAATAATGTTTTGCTTAAAAATGCAGTTTGACAAAGAGACAGTATTCTGTAGCAGATTCTATCAGGCAACAGATAATCTGACCTGTCCATCCCTTCATTTTTACTAGTTTTTAGTTATTTATAATTCAGCAACACTGATTTAAGCAATTGCTATTTCAATGCCTATGTTTGCTTATGTTTTTTTTTGGGGGGGGAGGGGAACCTGCTATTTCCATAATCTAAGATTCATCTTACTGAAGAATCTAGAATCCAGCAAACTACTCTGCTTGGTAAAAACTAGAAACAAAAACTTCCAGTATTTTTCTTATGGCCATCCTGAGGATGAGCTCAAGGTTTGCTCTGGATAATTTTACAGTTCAACACAAAGGAAGGTCTACAGAAAAAGTACACCAGGGGACTGGAGACAAACTGCATAGCAAAGTTCAGATCAGATTAAAAGTGGCTGCTAATGTCTACTTTATAGCATCTAAATGTAGCATCTCACCTATGGCTGGCTATTCTTGGAGAACTCACCTGTTATGCATTTAGGCATTTCATGGGAAACTTTTTGATAGAAGCCCTGTTGTGAGGTTTCAAAATGCAAGTCTGTTGATAAATCAGGGGAAAGTTTTATATTATAAAATGATTGAAAGGTAAGGAGCGTACATAAAAGAAACCATTTAATGGCAAATGTTTATTTGATAAATTAAGTATAAAAATTATATTCTGTCATTTTCTAAAAAAGTTTGAGATGATTTATACTTCAATGTGTTGAAGTATATCTATATGGTAGTACCCTTTACAAGCAAGTTATGTTTATCAGCATTGATCAAACTGATTCTGTAAACCGTATTCATACCAAGAATAACTATTAGACCCAGCTATGGGGTAGCAACTATTAGAATCAGCCTGGAGTAGTGGTTAAGGTACTAGTCTAGAAACTGGGAGATCGTGAGTTCTAGTTCTAATTCAGAAGTTGTTTGGGTGACTTTGGGTCAATTACTCTCTTTCAGCTCAGCTCAGCCCAACTCACAGAATTCCTGTTGTGGGAAACAGGTAGGAGCATTACATATTACAAAATAAAGGTGGAATGCAAATCAATTCAAACAAATCAATCAATAAACTGCCAGGAAGCCTATATAAACTTGGGGAAACCACTTCTGTTCTTACAGTTTAAAAGCTAATTTGAAAATGGAAAGAATGTTAAGTGCCAATGCCTCAATCTACATGTTCTACCTACGATTCCAAGACTATAAACTGGACAGTGAAGTTAAATGACAAGCAATAATAATAATATTCTTTAATGACCTTTAACAGATCTCTTCATAAATTTCTTTTAAGAACTCCAACACTGTCCAAAGATTTAGCCACTAAACCTAACAAATACCTTGTTTCTTCCGCTGAGGAGTTCTGTCACCTCCATTCCAAAAATATGCTTCACTGTGACTTGGACCAGCATCAAAAGGATAGGTCACACTAGCAGGTTGGTTCTTCATTTTCTTGCCCCTTCTTTTTTGCTTTGCATTTGACATTTCTGCAGAAAATGCAGCATAATAAAAGTCTTTATCTTCAGTGGTTTAAAAAACACAACATAAGCCATAACACATGAGCAGTGTTTTAAAGCTGCTCATAATTTACATTTTTTCAACATTCTTTACTAAAAGAACAACTTAAAAAAATTATTACAGAATTAACAGTAACAACCTAACTCCAAAACTGAATGGTGTCATGACACTAATGCACCAATATAAAAAATAGAATTCATAAGCGCATACAATGCATGTAAAATGAGTAACTGTTTCCTTTTCATATCTCTGGAAGCATTTAAGAACATTTGTACAAAAATATAACATGAAAAAAATGAGCGGTAGTGAATGGATATCTCTTGCAGTTACCTGCACTGAAAAATCTCTTGCATTTACATGCATTACCCTCAAGCTGCAGGGAAATATGTCAGCATCTGTCTATCTTGGTGATGTTGCACAAATGCTTTAATAAACTGCTGCTAGTTAGCCTTTTGCTGCTTTGGGTACAGGAATAGCATAGTAATGAAACAGCAGAAAAGATTTTGCCTAGTCACCAAAATCGGTGCTGAAAAATGGAGAGCATGGCATCCTCTCACTGACATTTAAATTTCTGCAGCCTCACTGCGTACCCAGCAGAACACCAGCAGGATTCCAATGAGGGTGTTTTCTACCACCCAAAAATCATCAACCCGAAAGAAAATGGACTCGCCCCAATGCGCATTGTTGCACAGGATAATCCCACAGCTGAAACGGGGCATCAATTCATGAACGTAGGCAGGCACTAAAACCCCCGCTGTGGAACGCTTCTACCCCTTCCCACTCGCACAGGGCAGTTCAGGGGTGACGGGCAACGCGCCTCCCCAGCCAGGCAGGGTTTTTCGGCGGCGGACATTCCGCCCGCGATAAGCAACCAACCCTCCACTCCTCGTGGCCCCGCGCACAGGGTCCTCAATGGTGCTGCAGAGCCCAGCCTTCCCTCTGGACGCCGGACCTTTTTGCCAATCCAGGGGCCAAAGAGCGCGCGCTCACCTGCAGCGTCCTCCTCGCACGAGGCTTCCAGCCCGGACGGAAGAAGGCGGGACGCCACTCCCGTGGGAATCCGCTTGTCTACTTCCACCAATCGCGTGGTAGCCGCCTCTTTTCCTCCGAAAGCAAGCAGCCTCCGCAACGTCCTTGAAGACCACATCCCCCAGAATTCTTCGCAGCACCTACGGTGGCCGAAGAAGACGCTAAAAATGGCTCTTGGAAAAAACCGCGCGCGCTTTTCGGATCTGTCGGCAGAGGGGGCGGTGGCACCGAGGGAGGCGGGGCAGGTCTGGGTTTCGGGTACGGATAAAGTTCAGGAGCAGCGGAGCAGCGGCTTGGTTGGCTTGGCAGTTGCCGAAGGAGGAACTCGTCTGCTGCCGCTATGGCTGCGTTAGTGAAGAGGATCATCAGTACTGCAAAGGCTCCCGCTGCTGTGGGTCCCTACAGGTAAAGGGAGCAAGCAAAAAGTGTTTTTTGGCGCAGCGTCATCTGCGGAACTCGCTGCCACCAGATGTGACCTCTGCCCAGTTGGTTCCAGCGGGGAGAGCATGGATTACACCAGCTTCTGCACGGGGAGGAATATCAAATGGGCTGAAGTTTCTTACCCAATATAGGAAGGAGGTGAACGTGTTAATGTCTGCAATAACTTGATTTGGCAACTCGTTGTTTTACTGAAATGCAGCAAAGAAAGACATTTAAAATATGTAGTCCTAAAAAGTAGTGCCTTGATGCAGTTGCTCAAAAGCACTGTAGCATCTGAAATATGTCCAGATTTAATATGGTCTAAAAATAAGGATAAGAATGGGTTTGCTGTTGCATAGATAATGAAACATATAAGTAATGGATAAGATGCCTATCAAGCATATATCTATCAAACAATGTTTGCAAAAGCTCTTGAAGACTTTCCAGGAGTCTGTTTTCTCTGAGGTGCAATATCAAATTATTTGGAGTAGAATCCCCTGGACTCGATGAAATTTGTATTTGAATAAATTTCTGTATCCCTGTCCGTCCTTTGGAAGGACAGTTACTGAAGCCAAAGCTCAGATACTTTGACCATTTAATGAGCAAAGAAGGCTCATTTGAGAAGACCCTGATGTTGGGAAAGACACAAAGCAAAAGGAGAAGGGGACAGCAAAGAATGAGAAGGTTAAATGGTGTTATTGTCACTGAGACAATAAACATGAATTTGAGCAAACTCCAGGAGACAGTGGAGGCCCCACATCCATGGGGTTGTGAATAACCAGACACAATGACTGACTGAACAATACCAGACTTGTACTTATCTCAAGGGCGTCATCCCTAAGACTGCAATCCTTATCTGAGAGAAGCTGGATTGAAAGTAGTAAATTTTTATTTTTGAGAATAGTTATAGGAATCTCTATCAATGTTTCTAGGAATGCCATAAAACATAATAACTACTGTTAAATTTTCAATTGTGATATATTTTTTTCTATAACTTGTAACTTCAGATCAGCTTCTGATATTTTTTAAGGTCTTTTTGCTGGCAAGGTACAAGGGTTTACTTGCTTACGGTTTTGGAAGCTTTGCTGCATTTTTATTGCTCTTGTTAAATGGTTGAATCAACAAATTAAACTCTTACCTTATCTGAGTCACAATATTAGAAAAGACATATAACCCGCAATTCATTTTTCTTACATTTGCATTTTCATTATCTTACTTTGTATTTTTACGAAATAACCCTTGAGTTGCTCAACTGACATAGTTAATGAATAGTTAATGAAAGTTAAAAATTGCTACTTCTATTTGCTTGAATTCAGATTCCTCAACATCTTATTTTTGGAAGTGTACAGATTAAAACTTGTAAAACAGTATTGTATCTGTCTTATTGTCATAATTACCAAAATCTAATGCTATATTACTATTTTTCTGGGTTTTTTCGGTTCTTTCCTCCAAATCAATGTATTGAAGAAACTCACTGTATGCTTAGTGGAAAGGAAATCTTAATTTCACTTCATATTAAAAATAACAGAGCTCTGATTAGCAGCATCCTCTTTTATGCAAAAGTAAAGATTTGCATAGAGGCTAAATGTTTGGAGAGCGGCTGCCAGTCAGAGAATAGGATTTGCAAACTACTTCGATTTGATGGGAAGCAACTTTTCAAATTCACTGTGCTACCCTGACAGGACATGTGATTTTAATCCCAGAGTACTCATTAGAGATTCACCTTACTGTTTTCTGCACTGACTGACTACTATGTATAGACACTTGGACAAAAGTCATTATTTTCTGTAAATATGAATCAACTATGCAGCAATTATAAATGCTAGTCTGAAATATAGTAAAGATAGTTATAGCCTTTTGCCACTTTCATTGTTCCTAGTTCAGGCTTGCAGAGGTCTCCAACCTTGATCCCTTTAAGGCCTGTGGACTTCAACTGCCAGAATTCCCCAGCCAGCCATGCTGGCTGGGAAATTCTACAAGTTGAAGTTGTTAGTGTTATATAGGCTATGGTCCCTTTCAAAACCCAACTGATTGGTTTACAAAATGGCTGACCAGCTGAGTCATGCTGAATTAGGCTAACTGCTTTAAACCAGGTTGTTAAGTATAAAAGCAAGAGACTTGAGAGCAGTCACTCTCTCTACTCTCACTTTTGATGATCTTCAACCCTGCTTTGATCCTGTGTATTGCTGTTGATTGCTGACCAACTTTGTTGATGAAATTGCTATTGAAGATTACTTGCTAACTTGGTTAGTAAAAAGGATTGTTTGACTGTGTATGATAATTGGACAGTTGACCTAAAAGATTGGACTTTTATACCTACTATGCCTGTTGTGCCTGTGTGATACTGGTTTCTATCCCTACTTCCTAGCTCTGGGGCTTTCCGTTACGCACCATCCTTATAATCAAGGAATCTGCTTGTGCCTAATATTGGTTCTCAAGCCAAAGGTATTAACCGAAGTCCACAAGCCTTAAAAGGACCAAGGTTGGAGACCTCTGCATTTTAAAAATTAGTTCAAATAATGAATAATAATGCATGTTCGTAACATTTTTCCATCTTCTGTAATATTTGATTTGGGACGAGATACCAATTTGGCTGTCATCCCAAATTCTTTTTTCTTTTTTCCTGCTCAAGGATGCCCAAATTCATACTTGGTTTCTTTATTTCTCACCTTTTCAATAACAGTGTAATAAAATTATAATCATGACTGGCAACGTTTCTTGAAATTGTACAAGCAGCTAAATTGTGCTAGCAATTAGTTCGCTAAGTAAATAGGCTGCCCTGCTATCGTTGCACTTTCCCATCATTCGTACAGATGCTGCCCAGACTTCAAAAGGCTAATTAGTGTAAAATATAGTGTAAAAACAGAGTTAATATTTTCTCAAGGCCCAGCCTTCAGGAGGAGGCGTCTATGGGATCTAGTGGTTTTTAAAATTTGTTTGAAGTTGCTTGTATAGCAGAAACTTTTTCTCGTCAATAATTTGTGAACATTGGAAGAGAGCCATATTAGTCTATCATAACCAAAAATTCAGAGTCTGGAAACATCCTTTTCAAGTGACAAGCATTAATTAATATGAGCTGCAGATCACTTAATCAGATCTGTAGTATAGTATAAAGTTGGGCTCTTAACTCCAGCCCTAGTACGTTCTTGTCCATCTGGGAGATACTGTGAAGTGATTGGAGTTTCAGTTAAGTTGCCCTAATCTAGTAGGGTGTGATCTATATAGAGCAAGCACGTCCAACCTTTTGACTTGTCTGGTCTGCATTGGGCGAAAAGGAATTGTCTTGGACCACAAATAAAATATGTAATATAGTTAATTTATATAAATAACAAATTTCATTTTTATAGTTTTCATTACAACCATGTGGGGCCACATTACTAGCTGCCCAGGGCTGTGGATTGGACACTCTTGCTATAGAGGAAAAACACAAAGATGATATATTTTTCAGCGAGGGTTCAGTAGCCAGATACTAATCATAAATAAGAAAGAAAATGAAGAATCAGAAGTTGTATTGATTGACACATCAGGAAATAGAAGTGATTCAAATAGGGATATATCACACTGGCACGTTTTGCTGAAGATCTCATTTTTAGCAATAGGTTAAGAGAAGTAAAGGGGAAACAACAGACTTAATATATCATTAAGAAAAACATGTTTTAAATGTAATTAGAAGGTTAGCTGTCTCATGCATTCATTAGTGAACGTAACTTTATTTTTCCTGTACAATTTTTTAAATTAAACTTTCAGTATGCAGCATTGTAAAAAGAAATGTTGGCCCCAGATTGTATTTATCTCATTCAAATTGACTCGACTGCTTCCCTGTATGAACATTGCAAAATGCTGCTCCAAATTAATTGGTTACTGCTCTACTACTCATTTAAGAGAAACTTGCTGAGCTGGCATGTGAGTTAATGTTAACATGGTAAGAAATCAGGACAGAAGAACCATAAAAGGACTTGAGAATTTACTTCTCAAACAGCCATTTATTTAATATTTATTTATTATTTTATAATATTTATAAACATCCCAATCTTGTTAACTTTGAAGACTATTGTTTAGTCCAGTGGTCGCCAACCTTTTTGACCTCGAGGACCACCAGATTCATAATTTGAAATCCCGAGGCCCACCGATATGAATTTTTTTTAAAAGGTACACACATTTGTAAAATAATGACTAGAGAACTTCCATTTTATTAATATAAAAGACATCTATTTAATATAACAAAATTTAAAAAGCTTATTTAATTATAACAAAAATCATAAATGCTTATTTAATCATAACAAATTTTTTAAAGGTTGTTTAATTGTAGCAAAATTATTAAAGTTAGTTTAATTATTACAAAATAATTGAAGCTTATTTAAGTATTACACCTTTTAGTGTGATATTTGCTCCTGCTTGAGTGAGAGACAGAGACAGACACACATATAGAAAGACCGAGAGAGAGAATGAGAGAAAGAGGAGAGATACAGACAGACAGACAGACACATACACACACAGACAAAGCGAGAGAATGAGAGACAGAGAGAAACACACAAACACACACACACACACACACACAAAAACAGGAACCATACAACTATATAAAAAAATTCAAATCTCCAGATTTTCCTGCGGACCACCAAAATTTTCTCATGGCTCACACAGGTTGGCGACCACTGGATTAGTCAATATCACTGTGGGACTACTCGCCGTGGGACAATTTAACAATTCAATTTAATTATTTAAAATAAATTTAAAAATTGTTTAATTTTTGTCATTCACATTTCATTTTATCCCTCCCTTTGTATCCTTTTTTGATTATTGTATTCCACCATTTCTTTGATATTTCTGTTACTCTTGCCCCACTGTCCTGTGGTAAGTTGGCCATGGCAAATTGTCATAGACCTACCTGTGTCCATAGAGAGAAAGTTATGAAAATAAACCAAGTGTTTAAAGGTGGCCTAGCAAGCCTTTTCGTTATTAGTAATAATTATATATTCAAATGGCAAATCAATCAATCTCTCTTGTTCTTCTCCCTGATTCCTATTTTCTATTCTTTTTACTATCTTAGCCAAGCAGTGTTGGTAGATCGGACCATGTATATCGCAGGCCAGATTGGTATGGATCCCTCTAGTGGACAACTCATTCCAGGAGGAGCAAAGGAACAAACTTACCAGGTGAAATGTGACCTCAGTTATTCTATTAGCAAGTCTAATATTGCTATTATGGTTGGTCATATAGTCAGCAGGGTGTTTAGACTGGATTTAGGATGTGGGATACTGTGTTTCCCCGAAAATAAGACACTGTCTTATATTAATTTTTGCTCCCAAAGGAGCACTAGGTCTTATTTTCGGGGGGTGCCTTACTTTGGGGGAAATACGGTAGATCCCCCACCCTCAAATAACACCCCTCCCAGGGCTCCTTACCTGATTGAGCGGAGTGCAGAGAAATGGGGTGGTCTCCAAATCCGCATGTTTGCCGGCTACCAGAAATGTTTCCAAAGCGCTTCTCAGCTGTTTCCGGGCTGTCTGCAAATGTGCAAATTCTGAGCGGTGTAGGTTTCAGCCCACTCTGCAGAGAAATGGGGTGGGCTGAAACCTACAGCCCTCCGAATTTGTGCACTTGCAGACACCCGGGAAACAGCTGTGAAGCGCTTTGGAAGTGCTTCGGGTAGCCGGCAAACATGCGGATTCCGAGCCTCCCGGCTGGCTGCAAATGTGCGTACTCGGAGCGCTGCAGTTTTCAACCCACCCCATTTCTCTGCACCCTGCGCAATCAGATAAGGAGCCGCCCCGGAAGGGGGAGGTGTTATTTGGGGATGGGGGTGGGCGATCTACCGTGTTTCCAGGAAAATAAGGCATCCTCCGAAAATAATATTTTTGGGGAGGTCTTATTTGGGGGGGGATGCCTTATATTCCTCCGAGAGGCAAAAATGTGGGTAGGTCTTATTATCGGAAGATGTCTTTTTTTCGGGATAACATGGTATATATATTTATATATGCATATATTAGTATGTAAATGTTATTTAATTTTTTCCCCGCTAAGGAACAAGAAAGAATTTTTCCACATACTTTTCTCTAGGAAACACATTTGGTACATATTTGCCCCAAATTGCCTTTATTGGTACCCAACATCGAATGCATAAATTGGCACATGAGTCCATTCTGACTTCTTTTATATACTTTCTGTATGCATCCATTTGACTGTTTGGATGGATTGCCTTCCTTGTCCACTACTTAGCAGGCAATGCCTTCATATTTTGTCCAATTCAAAATTTGATGCAAAGTCAAAATTCTTTATTAACCAAGGCATTGGAGGAATTCTAAGAAAACCCATTCGTTTGAGAAATTTGCAGCATTCTCAATGAAAACCATACAGAATGTTTATATAAATAGAGTTGCTGCCTCAACATTTGGAAAGAGGAGAACTTGTTCTTTCTTGGAATGTAGCCTTGACATGTTTTTGGATCAGCTTCCTGTATTGTAAACAAACATGTATGACAAACCTATCTTCACTATTTTCATCTATGTGAAGAAATGGAGAAATCAATGCTGTTTCAACACAAATGAAAGAACATGACTAATTAGTCTGGAGAGAGAGAGAGAGAGAGACAGAGACAGAGACAGAGACAGAGACAGAGACACAGAGAGAATAAATAAATCTTAGAGCAATCATTCACTCCGATATTTCTGCTCCAGAATTGCAATCTTTCCAGCAATTGTTTTGAACAAACTATTAACTTATATCCCTTTGTGGATTAGATGTTTTAAATAACTTTGGAATTACATCGAAATTAACTTACATGAGAACCTGTGGCATAGTGGCTAAGACAATGGTCTAGTAAGTAAATAAGACAAGGTTCGAATCTCAGGGTATGGCTCACTGATGACACTGATCATCTTAGTTGCTCTCCTCTGCACTTTTTCCACATCTCAACATGACAACCAAAACTGGATATAGTCATCTTAGAAAAATACAGGACCGGACTGCATAGTTCAGTAATATTCTGATCCTTCCCTCCACACTTTTTGATCTGTCATAATTCAATGCTTGTGTAACCTTATTTCCTGTTGCAGCTGAAGTAGAAAATGATGGTAACCAATATGAGCTGCATAATTCATATTTGGTTTGGTTTACCAGGAGGTCAATTAAATGCAGGTAGGAAAAAGCAAGACACTAAAATGAGAAAAGAAAGCAAATGTGGATTAAATCAATGCTGACACATGGTTAGCTTTCCTTTATTTAGAACTATTTAGCACTGACCTTATCAGATTTGTTTTTCAGGAAAAAAATGTCTGAAAAAAAGAACAATTCCAGTTTGTTTTGTGGTGATCTAAAGAGTCTAGATTGGAAGGTAGTTTCCTGGATGCTAGGAACTAGAGAACAATAAAAAATGCCTGGTGCCTAATTAAGAGAATTTGCTATACAGTAAAAGTAATTAGAAGGCTCATGTTATATCTGGGACTTACTAGACTTCCTGGAGCCAAAGGCAGCAAGTCCCCCAGTCTGCGTGAGTTGTTCTAAAGAAGTAGAAATAGTCTGTTAATTCCTGATTGGTTAAGGCGCACTTAGACGTGCCAAGTATAAAAGACAGCAGCAGGGGTTTTCCTGCTGCTGGAGTTTTTAGTATTTCTTGTGTTATAATAAACCCTGGTTTTTTGAGCACCCATTTCTCCAGTCCCCTCTGTTACACAATTCTACAGTTCAGATTTGTAACATTTTACTAGCCATTAATATTTTTCATTACTAAAGTAATTGAGAGGGATTTTGTTGCTTTCTTTGAAGGTAGCTAATTTTTTAACAGGCTTTTTGTAGCTTCTTGATTTCAAAATCAATAAATAGCATGTCCTCATGGGTATAGAATTCTAATTTATTGCCAATATTTCAGGTAAGAAATGGCTGCATTTTAAGGATGCCTGGAAGTTAATAAAGTCTAGAAAAGTTTATTTTTCCTTTCTTTGAAATTCTGCAGAATTCTACTGAAGCAAAAACATCCAAGGTTACCTTGTATTAATCCTATGAAGAATGCAAGGCTAACTCTAGTTTAGATGATAAATTCTTAAACAGAGGAATTGTGATTTCCTTTCATTTCCTCTGACTATATCTCATTCTTCTTGGTTAGTAATAAATCCTAAAAAGGATAATTAGCTATAACTTAGCTATGGCTACATAATTCTGGAAGAGAAACCAATGTTCCAAGACAAAATTATTATTTCAGATGTAGCAGTAATGACAAAATCAAAAGGAAATCATATCTGAATACTGCTATAGTGGTGGAAAATATTGGAAAATAAGCTTTAAAGTTGTAAAGGCAGAACCTTCCCCTCAAAAGAAGAGATTAATAGCCTGGTTTCTTGGTGTTCTCCCATCAGGTTTGACTCAACTTCAGTCAATGCCAGCAAAATTCCCTCTGCTTATGACATGTTGATTGTACTTTATAGCATGATGACATGACGAATATACTTTATGATTATGAATGCACCTCATACGTACACGACATGATGTATGCAATTGTAATCATTGTTTGTCAATTATAGCCTTATGACTGTAGTCACAGTTTGTCAATTGTAGCCTGTACACACAGGCACACACACCAGAGACAAATTTCTTGTGTGTCCAGACATACTTGGCCAAAAATTTCTATTCTATTCTATTCTAAAAATTAAAATAATAAATAAATAATAAATAATATTCTCTTCTCTTCTCTTCTCTTCTCTTCTCTTCTCTTCTCTTCTCTTCTCTTCTCTTCTCTTCTCTTCTCTTCT
>JANHFO010005414.1:9174-20385 GCA_032468095.1 Pareas carinatus
CTTCCTTCCTTCCTTCCTTCCTTCCTTCCTTCCTTCCTTCCTTCCTTCCTTCCTTCCTTCCTTCCTTCCCAGAGAAAGCAGAGAAATACCAGGGAACTAGATTGATTTTCATAATCATGCAATTTTGGAAGGGAGGAAGGGCATTTTGCTTTAGAGATTCTGTGAAATGCTATGTGCAGATAGGTTATAGAAAAAGAAGCTGATGTTAACAGGGTTTTATTTACATATCGTGATACGTATCTTTGGTTAAATTCCATTTTTAAAATCAAACTTGTGAAATAGACCTGTGATGTACTCTTTTTTATTTGCTTTTCTCAGTACTATCTTGTGAACAGAGAACTGCATGTGTATGTGTAGCTGCATCTTTATTTAGAGGTCAGAATAGCTATTCTAATTAGATATGATATTTGTCCTATTTATTTAGAAGCAAGGTTAACTGTGAAAATCTGTTGACAATCCTCTTTGTATCTGTCTATAGCTATAAAATATTTGCAATCCAGTCTGTGTTCATATCTGTGCATGTTTAACATTTAGTTAAGGTAAAGGTAAAGGTTCCCATTGCACATCCGTGCTAGTCGGTCCGACTCTAGGGGCAGTGCTCATCTCGATTTCTAAGCCGAAGAGCCAGCGCTGTCCAAAGACATTGCCATGGTCATGTGGCCAGCATGACTAAATGCCTAACGCGCACGGAGGGCTGTTACCTTCCCACCGATGTGGTCTCTATTTTTTTACTTGCATTTTTTTATGCTTTTGAACTGCTAGGTTGACAGAAGCTGGGGCGAGTAACAGGAGCTTACTCCATTATGCATCACTAGGGATTCACAACAGCCGACCTTCTGATCGACAAGCTCAGTGTCTTCGTCACTGTAAAGTAAAAAAATACGCCTCAGCAACATTTAGTTACAACTATACATATTTCTTGGTTTGCTGAATGTGTATGTAAATACCTGCGTGTTTGGGAAAACTTGCAAACTTTTTAGAGGGCTTCAAAAATCAAACAGATTGTAATCCAGATTGATTACCCAAAAGTTAAGCAGAGACAGAATTCATCGTTCAGGGACACCCAGCTAAGGTAAATGAAAAGTGGTTTATTTTTTTTACTTTACACTGACCAGCTCGTGAGTGGGAATTGTTTTCAAAGGAAAAACAAGCTGACAAAGGAGGAAAAAAATGTATTCGAGTTGTAATGTGATAGGCGTGGCTGGAGAGGCACAATTCCCTTTTCCTTTCTCTTGTCTCTTTTTGTAGTGAGGGGGGGGAATAGGGAGGTGTCAGTAGTGCTGTTGAAGAATCAGTGGGTTGGGCGACAGCTTCCTAGAGCAGCAGATTTGGTCTGCAGCCAGCTTTTCCGGCTGAGTGCTTGAATGGGGGAAACTGGGGAACAGCTGTACCTAGCACTGTTGTGTTGCTCTCTCCCCAAGTAGGACTTTCCCATTTCCTTCCATGGAACAGTCTCAGAATGTTTTGTCTGAAAGGTAAGGGATTTGGCCAGTGATCCTGCTTCTTTGTATATACAGCCAGTTGGGCTGTGCTGCTGTTTGGGAAGGGGTGGCGGTGGGATCTTTTTGTCCGTAGTCGAGGCAATTCTCAGAAGTTTATGAGAAGTGTAATCTCTGGTCTTAGGTCCTGAGTCAGAGAACAACCCAAACCACCTCACCCTTTGTCCTTTTACGATCTGAGAGAAAAAAGGCATGCTTCTGGCTGGAATGCATGTAATCTTTTCCTGTACAAAAGAACAAGCTTGTTCTGTAGGTTTGTAGATTGCTGACGCTAACAACTATTTGCAAATAGATTGTTTGTGTCGTTGGAATGTTTGGTTGGATTTATTGAAGGAAGCCATGTACTCTGGCTCAGCTGCTAAACCGAATTTATCAGAATTCCTTTATTTAACTCTACTCAAAACAGCCTCTCCTAATTATACTGGGGTGTGGGAATGGATAGGAAAAAAGATTTATTCAAGTTATATCAATGCAAAACTGCAACGGGATGGTTTTTTTCAAGGTGTATCATATACCAAAAAAATGTGCTCATAAGGATGTGGAGGTGGGAGAGGGGCTTAGACACAAAAAATTACCACAGTGTTGCATTTCTGCAAACTTTTTTTTAATCGAAAATGAGCATTTCTTTTCAAAGGTAAGGAAAATATGAATGTATGGTGTTCTCCTGTGAGGCATATGTTTATATTTATTTGTATTTGTCATTTCTACTCATTGATTGTTAAAGGGAAGAGCTGCTATCATGTTTTCCTTGTTGGAATAAAGAGAAGTCTAATGTGCATACAATACCAGTCAAAGCATTCTACACTGATACATCAGAAATAGAATTCATAAGATAATAGAAGGATAGTTGTTTTAGGCTGGTCTATCAGGATTGGCTGTCATATGCAGTGATGAAAAAGTATATATTTGCAATAAGAAAATAATTCTTGCAACTTATTATGAGTGAGTTTTCAAATGCCTGATTCACACCACTATGTGCTGTATACTAGTACATTGGTAACATTTCTTAAATTCAAATCAGATTAAGATGTTAATGCTACCAATCTCTCCCCCTGCAGCTTTGCCAGAGTATTTTTAACTGATTATTTTTAAGCACTGTATTGTCTCAATGGAGAGATTACTTACCTGATACTGAATTTGTGTTTGCATTTTAAATCTTAAAAAAATTGAGAAAAAAGCACAAATACTTTTAATTGGTCTGACCTAAATTTTACACTTGCACTCAAAACATTATGACATTTTGCATGATAGAAATGTATTGTGAAGTACTCTTGTAAACCATTTTGGGCCTTCCAGGCAAATCAAATAATTGAAATTAAATATATTCATATTGAGGGGTAAGGTTACACAAAGGTTGCATTTCCATTGGGCAGAAACAGGCCAAGAAATTACTGGGGGTTTCAGAGATAGACAGGCTGCAAAAAGAGTAGGAAAATGATATTCTCTTGCAGTTATAATATATGCACTACTTAAGAACTAATATGGTGTCCTGGTTAATGCATTATACTAGAACTGGGTAATCTTGAAACAGTCACTGTTTCTTAGCCCAACCCACAACAGAGTGGTTGTTGTAAATGAGGTACTCTATGTGCACATCTTGAGATATGGTGTGAGGATGGGAAATAAATCTTAACAAATATAAAAACAATTATTTTTCTTTTACACATTGATCATGCTTGTAATAAATAACAGATTCTGGGTTTTTTTAAACAGCAAAAGGGCTCCAGTAGCTCCACGGCTCATTGTCATCTCCTTCTCATTGTTATATAGAGATATACTTGAATATATACATACAATTACACTGAGGTGACTTTTCCTTATAGCATTGATCATGTGAACAATTTTGTATAGCATAGTTTTTATATGGGAAAAACTTGATGAATAAAGTTTTTTGGGAGGATATATTTTGAAATTCTTCCAAATGTTGGTATTCAACACAGGTAAATCAAACGAAATATTTTTTCATGTTCTGTAAAAAATAGAAAAATGAAAAACAAACAAAGTCAACAAAAACTAATGGCAGTTTAGTTTAACTGGTGTTTAAACATGTTTGCTGTTGTTGTTTTGCCTACTAGTAGGCAAAGTGAAAAGTTAGCAAGATTTGTTAGATAAAGTTCAAACACCAAAACAGTTACTAATAAATCCCTTCAGTTGGGATAGAGCCAAGATATTTATATTGGATCTAGCTTGCTCAGAATATCTTGGCACGTATACAGATGATAAAGAGGAGCCTTGTGATTTAACTCTTAGTAAATTAGACCTAATTTTGTTTTAGCAAGTTACCTCTGTTTTAGAAGATAAAACCTTTATATAATGTTTATTATGGTTCATCACCCAGCCAGCCAGATGTTCAGACTAGATTTGGCATTTGTATTCACCTATTGAGTCCTACACAAGAATCGGGATTAGGCAGATGTTGTTTGATAGTGTTAAAGGTATTATTGCAGGATGTAAGCTGTACCATAAAACTGCCTTTTGCAATTGACAGATAGTTATTTTTGTCAATGACAGTGGTCTTCATGGTGCTCCAAATGTTTTGGAATTAGGAATAGGAACCCAAGGTGCCTGACACTATTGGTACCATTTTTGCTTTCTTTTGCCACACTTCTTCTATTTTTATTTGCAGGTCTCTATATTTGTGATTTTCTTCAATTCTTTCTCTTTTGTTCTCATGTCACAAGTACTGCGGAGTTCACTATCCAGACTTTTTTTGTCTTTCTTAACAATTGTTAAGTCTGGGGTGCCTGGTGGCGAATGCTTGTCTGCTTGAATTCTAAATTCCAGAATCCTTTAGATTCTTCATTTTTTATTAGTTTGTCTATTTTGTGATCTGTTGCTTGCTAGCAGGCAAACAGTATTTTATTATTATACTATCCTACCTTTTTAATATATATAAAACTAAGGCAACAAATGCACCTAATACTTCTGCCTCCTGTTTTTCCAATAATGAAAATTGTTTTGAGGTGACCAGAGAAAACTGGCTGAGACAGAGTGACTGGCCTAAAGTTGCCCAGCCAGTTTTTATGCCTGAGGGGGTCACAGTCTCCAGTTTTCTAGTCCAACCACTGTAACAAACTGACTTTTTAAAAACTGTAAAAAAATACAGTAAATGTATTATATTTGATAACAGCCATAGTTTCTATTCTCCATGAGTTTTGTTCTCTTAACTGTTGTTGGACTCCTCTCAATAGCTTCTAGTCCTTGATTTAACTTATTTATATATCGCTTAATATGCTGTATAACAAAATCAGAAGACAACCTTTGATTGTTTCTTTGATGTTGCAATATATTATTTGAACAATATGTTGACAACCCACCTACTCCCAGAGCTTGATTAAATTTGTTTCTTTACTTTTCTATAAATATAGCATTTCAGTTTTCCATAAGTAAGAATCTGTTTCTTGAGCCTTTGTTTATGATTAATATCCAGTGCAGAAATATTGTTTACCAGATTTTGTGTAAATTATGATGGAAGAGGCTAAAGGTACATTTGAATTAAATTCGAATAAACAATTGCAATTCACTGAATGCAATTAAAACTGCTTAGTGACAGATGACAGTTCTTTGACAGTATGCCCCTACAGTGTTTGGAGTTTTTTTAAAATGAAAATCCAGAAATGAGCTCAGAAGATTGGTTGTGCTGGCATGAGGCAATGGTTAGCCTCTGTTGCTATATTAGAGGTACAGGAAAGGTGAAAGGAATTCTGTGGGTCCTGCATTTATCTTCCTTCTTTCTTGCTCCCCTCTCCCTGTTGGCTATTCCCTTCCCTCCATAGTAGCTGGAGAGTATGACTTATCTGATCATTGACACACCCAGGTCAAATGTAGGCATTTCCAAGAAGCGCAACTAGTTGGATCTGCTGCTATGGGAGTCTTAACGACAATTTCCTCAACACATATTGAGTAATAGGCAAATTCAGAGAAGAAGAGAGGAGCAGGGAGGTATAAGTTCTGTGACTAAGGTAGGGAAAGAGGCAAGTATCAGTGAGGGAGTATCATTGGGAAAGTGCAGCAGGCAGGAGAAGAACAAGGCAAGGAGTCCATTACAGGTAGTCTTCAACTTACAACCACAGTTGAGCCCAAAACTTCTGTTGCTAAGTGAGACATTTGTTCAGTGAGTTGTGCCCCATTTTCTTATCATGGTTGTTAAGTGGATCACTACAGTTGTTAAATCGGTAACATGGTTTTTAAGTGAATCTGGCTTCCTCATTGACTTTGCTTGTCAGAAGGTTGCAAAAGGGGATCACATGAGCCTGGGACACTGCAACCGACATAAACACGCTAAGCTTCTGAATTTTGATCACATGACTTCAGGGATGCTGCAACAGTTGTAAGTGTGAAAAATGGTCATTAGTTACTTTTTTCAGTGCTGTTGTAACTTTGAAAGGTCACAAAACAAACTGTTCTAAGTCGAGAACACAGTTTGAAATAGCAGTCTGAACTGCTTTATTGTTAGCATCTAACCATCTTAATATTTGTTCTAGTTAGCTGTTTAATCAGTCGTCAATGGATAACAGCTGTGGTTTCAAATTGCTGATGAACTAAGTTGTATTGTTGTTCTGATTAAGTTAGGGTAAGAGATTGGGAAAATTATTGATTTCCCAAATTCTTTTCAAACAAGATCAGAATAGCTAATATTGGGTTAAATCATTGTATGATATCAGTATGTAAGAATAATGAGGACCGGAGTAAATTGGGTATGTTACACTGTGGATGAACTCTAAAAATATTTTACATAGTCTAATTTATTGTACAGCTGTGAATTTGGTGAAGGGGGGTAGGTGAAATATTTTCTGCTAATAATAGAATGTTAAAGACCATCTCTGAAAAATCCTGAGTATGTGCTTACTATACTCCAGAGAAAAGTTCTCTAGAAAGGCCAATTCATCTTCTCTCTCTTTAAAAAAAGACATCAGTTCACCAGTTGTCTCTTATATAGTATACATATAAAGACATTCCTTGAATTCTTTTCTTGGCAATGTTCTTAGCAAATATGTAAAGTTTGGAATCAGAACAGATTTTTGGAAAGGTGTCTAAGGGAGCTAGATACTTTGAACTGAAGACGGCATTAATCTATTTTATTTTCTAGGAAAGAAAATAAAAATATGCAGTTACTTTTATTATATGCTTCTACAAACATAATTTGAATTTGTTAGTCTTAACTTTTGATTAGATTACTCTTAATCAGACTTAACTTTGATTAGGTTGCTCTTAATCAGTCTAGTTTTGATAAACATTGTCCTTGGATTTAATTAAGAAAAATTGATTTATGACAGCAATAGCAGGTAATGTATTTTCAATAACATGGGCAATTTTTTTTTGATGTTGGCCACATATAGGGCAAAAATGTACCTTGACAATTTTGGGCTGGAGAGCAGTATTTACAAACTAGATGAAAGCTGAGTTTGAGTTTATGGGCAGGTTTTTCTTTGATTTTTAACTGTGATGTATCTATTTCATGCGTTGAAATAGGAAAAAAAATGTAAGGTCAGTTGTCATCTTTAAGATGTATGCTTGATGTTTTACTTTAAATGTGATGTTACAGAAGATAATTTTTCAAACAGTAGCAACCCTTATAGGTAGTTCTTGACTTATGACTGGTTACTTAGCAGACGTTCAAAGATATGACCAATTCCCCAAAAGACATTTTTAACCTAGTTCTGAAATTCTGATGTCCCTTCCCCATGGGCACCTGGCAACTGGCCCACATTGACACTTGTTTTCAGTATCCTGTAGCTATGTGACCATTTTTTTCAATGTTTGTGCTGAAAATTACTTCTTGTTTTCAACAAAAATGCTCCATGCATTCACTTAACAACTGTGCCATTTGCTTAACTGCAGCGTTTACTTAATGACCACCACAAAAAGGGTGCAAAATCGGGTCAGCCGCATGATGTCCCACTTAATGACCATCATATTTTATAATGAACAGGGTCTATTATGGTATAAGCTGAGGATTACCTGTATTCTAGATAACAGAGCCAAGTCGTTCAGAATAAAACCAGTGTCTATAGCACATATGAATAGCCTTTCTTAGTCTTCAGAGATTTTATACATGTGTAGACAGGTGTCTGTTTAATCTAGAGATGTAGTTTAAGATTACTTTTTTTGGCAAAGAGTTGAACAGCATTAGTATTAATTTTTATTGTTTTTGTATGTTATACATCATCTAGAGTTGTTTGAAAGATTAAGGCAGGTTATAAAATTGAACAAAAATTGAATTTTAAAAATAAAAGGTTTATAATTTTAGGTTTTTTAATATTTTTATTAATTTTATAAATAGCTCAAGGCAGTGGACTTCTAATATTTCTTCCTCCTCCTATTTTACTCACAGCAGCAACCCTTAAGGTGGGTTGGGCTGAGACAGAGTGACTGGTCCAAAATTACCCAATTGGCTTTCACTGCCAAGGCAAGACTTGAACTCACGGTTTCCTTGGTTTTAGCCTTGAGCCCTAATCTCTAGGTCCAAATGGCTAAATGCAACAAACAAACAAACAAACATGTTTATAAATATAGAATTAGACAAGCCACACTGGTATAATCCACTGCTGTAGCTCATATTTTCAATATTGGTTTTAAGTGAAAACAAAGATCAGATGGTTACAGCTTTGTCCACAAGAGTAATGCCGAGCATCGCTGACTAATTAACTTACCATTGCCATCAAAATGTGCCACAAGAGATTTTTCCCACTGTGGTGCCATTGGTTTGGAGAAAGCTAATATAATGTGATATGGACTAAGCCATAATGTATAATGAATGGTATCAAAATTCAAAAAGTTAGATCCAGATTAAAAGAAATATTGAACAATGGCAGGTAAATATAGGGAGGACAATTGATCCAAGGAAATGGGATCAAGTATGGGAGCAGAACTACAAAATAACAATGTCAACAAGATACAAAGAAAACTTGTGCAAACTATTTTACAGATGGCACATGACCCCAGAGAGACTAGCAAAAATATCGAGAAACAACTCCAACAAATGTTGGAGATGTAAGCAAGCTACAGGAACTTATTTCCATATGTGGTGGTCATGTAAACAGGTAAAAGAATACTGGAATAAGATTAGAACATGAATAAATCAGATATTACCAATTCAAGTAGACAATAAACCTGAAATATTTCTTTTAGGCTTGATTAATCAACGAATCCCTAAAGAAAATAAATAACTAGTGATACATATCACTACAATTGCCAGAATAGTACTAGCCAAACACTGGAAAGATGCCATCTGCCCACCTGACGACGAAATAATAAAAGTCTAGACTGTGCTGAACTAGACAACATGACATTAAAATTGAAAAACAAAGATAGCTCAATTTACCACCAAGCATGGGATTTGTTCTATAACTGGTTTGATACAAAATGGAAAAAGGGAAAGGAGAAGACAAAGAATGAAACAATTTAGGTCAATCACTCTATGATATTACAAATTCATTTACAGAAATAATAGGAACAAGGGGAAGTTAGTGAGCTGTAGTGGCACAGTAGTTAGAGTGCAGTACTGCATTCTACTTCTGTTAACAGCTGGCTGCCATTAAGTTCAGCAGTTCGAGTCCCACTAGCTCAAGGTTGACTCAGCCTTCCATCTTTCCGAGGTCGATCAATTGAAGACCCTGATTATTGAGGGCAATATGCTGATTTCTGTAAAACCGCTTAGAGGGCTATAAAGCACTGTGAAGCGGTATATAAGTCTAACTGCTATTGCTATTGCTATTGTTAGGAAAATAGCTGAATTTGAAAGAACCAATTAAACAAGGAAAGACGGGGGAAATCAAGAAAGAAAGTATTGAAGAATGAAGTTGAGGAAGCTGAGGAAGCAAGGAAGGAAGGAGATAAAGAAGGATGAAAGAAAGATAGATAAGGAAGGAAGGAAGGAAGGAAGGGAAGAAGGAAGAAAAGTAGGAATGAAGGAAGAAAGGAAAAAGGGAAAGAAAGAGGTTGAGGAGGTAGGAAAGAAGGAAGGGGTTAAGGAATGAATGAATATAAATTAGGGAAGTAAGGAAGAATGAGTCAAAAGGAGAAGAGGAGGAAAGAAGGGAAAGTTTAAGTGAAAGTAGACAAGGATAGAAATAAGAGATTAAGGAAAAGAGGGTTTAAGAAAGTGAGAAGAAGGTAGGAGGAAGGTAGAAGAAAGAAAGTGGAAGGAGAGGGAAAGGAAATAAGCAGAAGTTAAAACTGTCAGATATGTGAAAAGAAAGAGAAGACAGATGTGAGCAAAGAAAACAACTGTAGTTAAGAGGAAGATAAGAGTAAAGATTAGTAGAATAGAGAAGTTGTGAATAGACTTGGACTAAAGGACAAATGTTCTAAAAATGGATCGATAAACTCAGTGAGTTATGTATTTGAAATGCATTCAGATAACAGCTAGAATGATGTACAAACCAGGATTGACTGGAAAGTAACACTGCGGTCTCATAAGGCTACGGAAACAGTACAGGACTAACTTGCAAATTGTTAACAAGAAACCCCAGATTTAGAGGTCCTTAACCCTAATGTACTGTGCAGTAACTCGAAACTGCAGTCAACAAATGATAAACAAATGATAGACTTGAACATGTTTATGATCAGGAAATATGTACTGAATATATAAAGTACAAGGAAATGTTATTCAAATGTAATGTATGTGCTACTGATCTTTCTTTTCTTGTAAATTGTACAGATGACTGAAAATTAATAAAAAGAATAATAATAAAAAAATTCAAAAAGTTTATTTCAGCAACATACTGTATGATTCTTAGCGGCAAACCTATAAACATCAATGGGAATTTCTTCTGCATAGTCTTGTATAAGATTGCACTTTTAGTTACCATGTGCTCTCATCAGAGGAAACATCAGAGAACTATGCACAACTGCTCCTGAGTGTAAGTATGAAAGGAATTTTTGGTGCAAAATAGTATGCAAAATTGCATACACATCGTTTAATATGAAAATTTGTGTATCTGTTATTATATAATAGCAAGAGTCGGCTTACATATCCAATGTATTAAAAATCTATGAATTATGACCTTTTCAAGGATTTGAATTGAATAATTAGCATTGTGTTGCATGAAATAAGTATATAGCAATTTTATGCCAATGTTCAGCACCTGAGATTTTCCTACTATGATACATTAAATTGTTTTGGTTTACTTTGATAGAAGAATTTATCAACGTAAACTGGTTATCTAGTTAGTGAACTCTAAGTTGACTATCTGACTATCTATCCTATTGTTTGTGCCTGATCTCTAAGATCTGATAGAACAGAGTTTCCCAACATTTCTGACTTTGTGGACCAGAGGTGGGGAGGGGATGTTTCTACGCAAGTGGCTGGAAAACGTGCACACAGCTCTATTTGCACAAGCAGTGTGCATACACGTCTGCCGCTCACGCCAATGGAGTGCAGGAGCTTAGCCCCTGCTAATGTGAGGATGTGTGCCCATTTGCTGGCCATTTCTGCAGTCCGGTTGCAATCCCATCACAGCCCACTAGTGGGCCATAGCCCACAGGTTGGGGATCCCAGAGATAAAATGAGAATGTTCCAAGTCCTATCTTTAAAACAATGTCATCTGATGGGCCCTAGATCTGCTGTGGCATCTCCACTCTGAAGTAGTATTTTCCCAGTGACCATGTCATTTCTCTCCTTGAAAAAGGTGTTTATTTATTTATTTATTTAATTCAATTTATATAACCGCCCTTCTCCCCGAAGGGACCCAGGGCGGTGCACAGCCAT
>JANHFO010005414.1:58300-70917 GCA_032468095.1 Pareas carinatus
TTGATGGCTAATGGCAGATGGCAGTCAGCAGAAATAGCCTGCAGTGCTGCTTTTAACCACTGCACTATCCTGGCTCTTGCAGCAACAGCTCAGCGATGACAAGAAACAGACCAGGAAAATCATTTAATTATGGTGAATAGGTGGAGAGGACATGTATTGGGGACTATGTCACATGTGGGCGAGGATAATTTCATACCTTTCATTTTTAATTCTCATATGCACAGAGAGCCTTATCTGTGGTAGCTCCCACTCTCTGGAACGATTTCCCCCCGGAGATCCGTATTATTTCGGACCTCCGTGCTTTCCGTCATGCTATAAAATCATATCTGTTTATTTAGGCTGGCCTGGCCTGA
The DNA here is from genome assembly GCA_032468095.1 of Pareas carinatus. Lineage (NCBI taxonomy): Eukaryota > Metazoa > Chordata > Lepidosauria > Squamata > Pareidae > Pareas > Pareas carinatus. Next base: position 58,654 of record JANHFO010005414.1, read on the forward strand.
CTCACACTACTTCTCCGTTAGTTAAAATGAATTTTAGATATTCTAGACCTTTTAAATTCCCAGATCCAGTTTTAAATTGAATGTACTTTCCCGGCTTTTTAAATTTCTGGCCCTATAAGTTATATATATATTAAATTGTTTTTTAAAATGGTTCGTTTTTGTATTGTATTTTTTGTGGTTGTTGTTTTTTAGATGGTTGTGCGCCGCCCTCATTCCCTTTGGGGAGCAGGGCGGTATAAAAATAAAAATAAATAAAAATAAATAAATAAATAAAAACTACAATTTTCATGCATTTCCTCTTCAAAATAGGTAGCAATAGCATGACTGTTTTTGAGCTATTGGAGTTCTGGAACCACAAAAAAGATAAGTTAAGCTGCCTGTAGCTCTGATGCAGCAGGTTATCTGCCCCAGATATAAATGTTCAGTTTTTGTTCTCTACATCCTTTTAGTTTATTTAGTACTAATTAAAAACTTGATAATTAAATACAGAATTCTGAGGAGGTACATAAGTGCTGCTGATTGAAAAATGTATGACATGCACTGGTTGATGTGACAATGGCGACCATTTTCATAGAAATTCAAATCTATACTGTAGGTCTTATGAACCGAGACATAATTTTCAGATAATAAATATTGTACATGGTTTCATGACATTTAAATGGAAGTCTGTGAAATTACTTTATTGATCTATTCATTTAACGTTCATTATTGTTTTGAAAAACAGAGATATGCCGCCAGTAGTTCAGGAATGGGTGATATGAAAGACCACTTATTCAGGACCCTTCTCTGGTTCTCAGAGAAGATAATATTGGCTATATAGATTATTTTTTTGATCTGATATAGGTCTACCTATATATTCTTTTGATTTAGTTCTGGATTATCATTATGCACAGACATGTAATCCCTGGCACAGGTTGAGGTGTTTGTCATGTTAAGACTTGTTTGCTGCTGCTGATTTAAGTACAGTTCCAACTTGTAAACACACTGAATTGGCTGATCCAAGTAATATTCCTTTTTCTGTTCCTCTCTTGCATTCATTATATGTTCTATAGAAAAAGTGTGTTTGCATATAACAATTTCTCCCTATTTTGGAAATTATGTGTACTGTGGTGTGCATACTGTGTCTGTTATATCTTTTTTATGTCTGTGTGTTTTCATTATTTTCTCTTCGCCACTCATTTGCTTTCTTTTTCTCTCTCACCCAACAGTCTAGTCTGTTAGACTGCCTCCCTCAGTCTTGCTTAAGTGCCTGCTGTTGTTTGATGTCATGGACGATCAAGGTATCAAGCCCCCTCCAGAATCATCCAGCTGTAATATCCCCAGCCTGATGCTGTTGTCACATTAGAGTATCCTCTTCTTAACAGTGCTCTTATTTTAAAATTTCTCCTGCTGCTTTATTTCATTTCACGGGGAAAAACACTGTGCAGTAACACTAAATTATCTATTCCTCTTTTAAATATTATCTCATTTCTTGGTAAATCAGAAACTTTTTTCGCTGTCCTGTTTTCTCAATGGACATTGTGGAGAGTTACTAACTTTCAGAAAGTATTATACATTGTGTCATAAAACCGAATTTACAAACTAATTTAAGTACAAAACTTTCTTAAAACCCTTAATGTCAGAATGAGGTTCAGCATGGCAACTGATCATTAAAAGAATGTCTAGTTGTATCTAATAATTCCAGCCCAAATAGCTGTCTTCCTACAATGTAGGGGTAACAGGAAAGGATTTTATTGTTGCTTTATACAATTCTTGTACTGTAATTGTGGACTTCACAGAAGAAAAGGTAATGAGAAAACTGTTGCTCGAGCATTTTCTAAACTGGTAATTTCTAAGAAAAACATTGGTGATAGTGATAGAAGCATAGCATTGCTAGATTAACTCAATGCTCATTCTAATACATAATTATGTTTTACATAAGTCAACTGTAGGATGTTCATACCAGAAGACACAGTTTCCTTTCATTGTTCCCCTGCAAGTATTTTGAAGCATATTACCACCTATCAGTGAAAAACATACAGTCCTCATTAAATTTTAAGACTAATAATCTTTGATAGACACGTCTTCCATGAATTTATTTAGTCCCTTGTAAAGACAATATTTCAATTCTGTGATAATGAATGAAGAAGCAGAAGAAGATCAACCAGCTGGATTCATGACTGATTAGCATTCAGGTTCCTCCCAAATTCTTTAAAACAGCCAACCTTACCTTTTGCTATTGCTTGGAATAGATTTTTGTTTAAATGAGTAACTTTACATTGTGAAAAAGAATGCAGCGGTGCTTAAAAGTTTGTGAACTCTTTTGAATTTCCAATATTTCTACAACAATATGACATCTCTATATCTAGTTCTAGAACCTGTTTGGAGAAGAGATCACATTTTAGGTCATATTTATGCAGGAATATTGAAAATTCAAAAGAGTTCATAAACTTTTAAACAACATTGTACAAAGGTAAATAGAACATTGATATATGTAAGTGTTCCATTTATTGATATGACTGCATTATGCAATGAACTTGGCATCAGAGAAGTTTTGATTTATAGATACCCCCAATTAAAATATAGTTCTATGTGCTACAGCATCATAATTCATATCAAGGAAAAAAACTAATATATAGCAGGACTTTTAAACCCGTGATACGTGTACCACTGATGGTATGCCGGTATCTGACAAGTAGTACGCGACCTCCACCTTGTCTAGTTTCAGAAGCAGCGGCAATGCTGTTCAGGCCTGGGGCGAAGTCGGCTTGGCTACGATGTTGCTGACACTCTGGGAAGCAGAATTGGTGCGCTTGGCTCCAACTGATTGGTGATGCCGGAAGTGCAAAAGTGCATCAATTCTGCTCCCAAGAGTGTTGGCAACATCGCAGCCTAGCTGACTTCGCCCTAGGCCTGAGTTGCGCTGTCGCTCTCACCAGTGCAGCAACTTAATTGGAGTGAGAGTGACCCACCCAGAAGAGAAAAGGAGGAGGGGGAGAGATAGGAGAGAGAATATAAAAGGAGGTGGTTTGGGTGGGAAAAGGAGAGAAAAAAAGATGTGGTGAAAAGAGGGAGGAGAAGAGAAAATTGTATGGGGAAATTCTGAGAGAGAGAAGGGAATAGAAGAGGAAAGGCCTCTGTCAAGACAAGCAGAGGGCTCAAGGAAGGAGAAGAGGCTGTGGGGTAAGTGGGTGCACTTTATCACTTGTTTTCTTTTTTTGTCATCACCTTGCTAAGCCACTGGTGGTAGTCAAATATTGTCATGTTCTAAAAGTGGTATCTGTAAAAAGGTTAAAAAGCACTGATATATAGGATCCTAAAAACATCAGATTAAGAGCCCAATTCTGCAAGGCAAAGTTCCAAAGTCTAGTTTGACAGTCCAAGTAGCTTTCTTGAATATGGAATTGGTTTGTTATTCTCTTCTAGGAAAATTTTCAGCTTCCCAGTCTAGCATAAAGCCTTGGGGTTTCTTGGTTGTTTTCCAACCAAATATTAAGCGTATCTGATGCTGTTTACCATTTTTAGATCTGCCAAGTTTAACTAGGTACTTTAGGTAAAATGCATGTTCAGTTGGATATGCACCAATTAAATGTGCATAGCATTGCTGGGTAATGGAATTAAGTTATTAACTATACACTGTGAAATTGAATGAAGGCAAAATGTACAATTTCTTCAGTAGAAAGGCTCTACTTTTGCATTTTCTTTAGTTTCTGGAGTTTTTCTACCTATTAATGTGTAAATTTTTTGTGTAATGGTTTTGGGCATCTTCCTATTAAATTAGCTTAGTTGGAATCTTCCCTCATTTAGTGAGTACTGGATTGATTGATTACATGTCCCTGGAGACAGAAGCTAAATGTAGACTTCTTCTATGCTACAATGATAGACAATGACTGGAATGCATTGATCCTACACAAGAATTCCTGACATCAAAAAGTCCTTTGTTTAGTTTTATTTGTACAAATTTTACTTGTTAATTTTCACTCTCCCAAAATATTAAGAATTCTAGAATTGAAATTTTAGGACATTTAATAATAGATTGTGTATTAGTTCAGCTTGTTTATTACTTCAGCTGCTACAAGCCATCCACATTTACATTTCTTTTATCAGTAGCGATAATACTGAAACTGTTTCTCAGTAATATTCAGATTGGAATGACCTAGAAAAAAACCTTTCCTATTAGTTAATCCTAGGACCCCCTGTGGGATTTGGTGCACTAAAAGTAGTCACTACTTTGACTAAATCAAAAATGTTTACTGCACTAAAATACTGAGAAAACTTTGAGACATTTTTATTAGAAGAGATCAATTCCTGTTTAACTGGTCAGTGACAAATAACCAAATGAGAAATTCATTTTTTTCTGCTGGTAAATACCTTGATATTTTGTCTGTGGATTCATCATAGGTTTCCCTCTTTGTCAAAAAACTTGTTAAATTAAATATTATAAGTGCTCTTAAATGGCATTTATAGCTGTATAGTCTCCCTCCCTCCAAAAGTATAGTTCACTATTTAATATGTGCAATTTTATTTCTTTTCATATTTGAATAAAAATTCAATTCAGGGTTATCATCTTATGACAGTTACTAATTTTGGCATTGTTAATCAATACGTTTATCATTATGTTAAAATATTTTGTTGTGGCTTATCACATAGCAGCACCATAGTTGAAGTGTTATTCCATTGTCAGTGAACTCAAGAGAAAAGAAACATCCCCTTTGGCTATTATTGCATAATAGATAAAAATCCACTTTACTATTTTTATCTTGCACTCAAAGAGGAAAGGTTTTTTATTCTTCTTATTGTATTATCTATTCTTTTCTGCCAGTTATATCATTTCAAAACCAGCTCTGTCCTGGAAAAATAAAAAAAATCAATTTATTATAAGGCTATCCTGTAAATAAATTTATTGTTAAGATGTTTGTATGACTAAGATTGCCTTGCTTTGATGCAGCTTCATAATGTGTATCTTTTTCCCCCACCAAGGCTTCTGTCATATTTCAGGAATACACGCTTCTAAGAGATAAAGAAATGGATATAGCATTTATGTAAAAGTGGTCCTTGCTTAATGACAATAATTGGGACCAGAATTTTCATCACTAAGCAATGTGAACATAAAGCACAATATCACATAACTGCATTGTTTAGAGATGTCAATCTCATCAATCCCCGGTTGCCATCATTAAGAGAGGACCTCACATGATCACAATTTTTGACTTGCTACTGGCTTTCCCATTGACTTGTGGGAAGCTGGCAGGGAAGGTTGCAAATCATGTGACCGTGGGACACTGTGATGGTCAGAAATCTTAATTGGAATTTACGGGAACTGCCATACATACATTAGTGTAATGTTCTGTTTGAGCACCACAGTTGTGATGATTTATGATCAAATGTTCATAAATAGGCAAGACTCTAAGAGGGATTATTAAGTATTTATATTCTCACTGAAGTCATTCTCAACTTTTGACCAGGTTTTAACCCAAACTGACATAATAAGCTTCATTCCTTGATTTGTATTTTGTCTATTGCATTTATTATAAAAATGCCTATAAATGTATCCATGTTAACCTATTTTTGAGGCAGACTTTGATATGTTCTCGGATTTCGTATATAGCAAATGCTGTAGTTTAGTCAAATTAATGTTACAATGGGCATTTATCAAATCTTAAGAATATATTAACTGTTGGGAGTACAGTAATAAAGGTTGCACAGTTGTTTCAATACCTTCTGAAGCGTTCATAATCCGTGAGAAAAAAATGGAGTATGCAGTTCCATGATGAAATCCAAAACAATAGCTTTTCTAAAATTCATATATCACTGTTGTGGAAGTTAAAGCTAATCAATTTTTTTAAAAAAATAAGAAAGCCCCAAATAATTTTGTTTTAGAATACCTTCCAGAAAGTGAAAATGCTGCAGAAGAATTAACCGCTTATAGATTAATAGACTTCCAGTTGTCTATGTCTTTAAGTGTGAATGTAGATTAAGGTGGTCCTCGACAGTTACAACAGCACTGAAAAAAGTGACTTTTGACAATAAGTAGTATCCCCATGGTCACATTCATATTTAGGATTGTTGTTGCAGTGTCCCGGATTCGTGTGATCATCTTTTGTGACCTTCTAACGAGCAAACTCAGTGGGGAAGCAAGATTCACTTAACAACCGTGTTACTAATTCAACAACTTCAGTGATTTACTTAACAAAAGTGACAAGAACAGTCATAAAATGGGAAAAACTCACTTAACAAATTTTTCACTTAGCAACCTGAATTGTGGACTCAATTGCGGTCGTAAGTCGAGGACTATCTGTACTATTAATATACTAGCAGAATGAATGGTTACATATTTGATTACTTTCTTACTAAAGTAAGGAATTGAATCATGAGATTGGCCTTGCTTTGCCTACTAAAAATCTTCCACAAAACTCATAAGAAATTGAGTCGGGCTCAAAAACAGTTTTTAAAATTCTGTCACAATGTCTTGTTCACATGGGAACTGCTTTATTTAAAATAAGGTAGACACATATGTAGCTGGGAAAACATCTAATTTATCTTCTGTTGCATTTTTTAAAAACAAATTTTATAAGATCCTTGCAATTAATGATGTACTGTGTTTTTATAGTGTTCAACTCCTTCTCCTGAAGAGGAGAAGCTTATTCCTGTCAAAAGACCCAAAACACCAACTCATGATGAATTATCTGACATCAACACTCAGACCAATTGGACCAAATCGCTTCCACTGCCAACTCCAGAGGAAAAAATGCGACAACAGGCGCAAGCCATCCCAACTGATGTTATTCCTATTAATGTAACAGGTAGGCTTTTACTTTTATGGATCTTTGACATCTCTTTATGATTTTTTAAGCAAAATCATACCTTTATAGAAAGTACTGATTATGTTAAATAATGATAACAGATGATAACCATTATTTAAATATTACAATAACAGAACTCTCTTCCCTTCAAAAATCATGCTGGATGATTAAATACATGTTGAAATGTTATACTTCCCAACTTTCTGTAGTGTAATCTTTGTTTTTTAATGACTTTTTTCATAATAACATTTTTTAAGATGCTAGTTTTTAAAGATGTTTTATTTTTTAAAAATATCTAGCTTATTTCATACATTAGCAAATATGTTTTGTAGTAGCATATATATCATTATGGAATAATATTTTTGGTACATAAAATGATGAATAAGGCTTAATGACCTGAGATAAAATCGATTGAGGCTGCTGGCCTGTAATAAAAGAATTTAAATCCAAAGTAAGGTTGTTCTTTAATGGAAGACAAAGCAGAATAAATACCAAGCTTTCATTTTCTCCAGAATTATTAAGCAAGACGGAAAGCAGGTAAAAGAAAAAAAAGATGATCTGTGAAAGCCCTAAATAAAACCTGTTCATTAAGAATCTGAAAAAAGACTATAAAAGGAGATTGCAAGCGTAGCTGAATTAGATTTTTTTGAGAGGGTGGGAATATGATGATAGGTTGGGTCATAATGCAGGAAGTTGATGCAAAAAAACAAGCAATCGCTATTTCCGGTTTTCTATATAGCCTATAGCTATATAGGGCTGTTTCTGATCCCTAGAAAACCTGAAGGTTCCTTCTCAGCGGCAGAAGGAGAGAAACATGACTGAAAGATTACAAAATGATTTCTTGCTCGTTTAGCAAGGGGTTCATCATTCTTATTCCCTCTGCTTTTTGTTCTTTCCTGCTTAAAAAAGGAGTGTCAGACTCAAGGCACCATTTTTGAGCTGCAATCACATGCTAATCTACAATATCAGTTAAACCAACTGACCTTTTTTCATTAATAATCAATTAACAGGTGCTTTCTTTTTTTCAATGTGGTGACTAATATCTGCTTAACTATATTATTAGTCTTGCCTTATTAGATAATTTTAATATAATTCAGCGATCAGAGTTCAGTAAAAGAAAATGTGAAAGAAAGAAATAGATAAAATGAAAGCCATGGACCCTAGAAAAACACAAAAAAATGTTTGTGTAGATTAAATTGTTATGGAAACTAATAAATGGTGGTTGCCCCACTCCCACCCCAGATTGTCTGCCTTCTTCAAAATGTATGGTTGTATTCGGCTGGAGCTTCTTTTTGATGGAGTTATGTCCTTTGATTTCTCCTGAATTGTGCAGTCTCTGCATGCCTTCCATATCTGCTCTGGATATATATGAGAAGCACATGAAATCAAGGGGACAGAGGAATTATGATCAGTCCTGTTATGTTAGCAGAAATATCCTTCCACAGTCATGCGTACAAACAAGATAAAAAAACGTGTTAGTCAAACACTTAATAGGGAAGTTGCCAGCTATTTGACCCACAAAAAGATAGATACAGGGATTTTAAAAATGGACCAGAGATTAATATAATCCTAAAATAGGAGATGTGGTGATTCAGTGGCTAAGACGCTGAGCTTGTCGATCAGAAGGTTGGAAGGTTGGCAGTTCGAATACTTAGCACCGTGTAACGGAGTGAGCTCCCGTTACTCGCTCCAGCTTCTGCCAACCTAGCAGTTCGAAAGAATGTAAAAATGCAAGTAGAAAAGTAGGAACCACTTCGATAGGAAGGTAACAGCACTCCGTGCGCCTTAGTTGTTTAGTCATGCTGGCCACATGACCGCAGGGACATCTTCGGACAGTGCTGGCTCTTCAGCTTAGAAAGGAAGATGAGCACCGTCCCTAGAGTTGGACATATGCGAGGGGAATCTTCACCTTTGCCTTAAAATAGAAAGACTTCAACTCTGCTACTTATATTTATATTCAACTCTTATGGCTATTTATATTTATAGTACACAAAGACTGCACTATAAATTTGTTCTCTCTAATATTTGCTCTCTTGATAGAATTCTTTTCAGATAAATAAATAAATAAAATATATGTCTCTGGTCTGAGTGAGATATGAGAACTAGGTCACAAAACCCCATTGATTCTTCTTGCATAGAAATACATGTCAGTCTAGGCCAGCCGCAATGGATTTTATTTCAATAAAATATTAATATTGCTGAACTAATATTAACTTTAAATGTCCTATTAAAAAATTAAAAGCCTGCAAAATAAAATTAATTAATAACGAACATGATATTTCACTTGTCTGCAGAACATAATGCCCTCCCACCCTTAGTTTCATCGGTCAGTGCTCTTCTAGTAAGATAAACTTTATTCCAAAAAATTTGATATGAATGTGCTGAACTTGTGTGTTAACAGGATGAGCTGCTGAGTTGTTATCAGCCTTGAGAGTAAATTTAGCCTCATGCAGGATGTAGTACACTTTTCCAGGGACCAGCAGCTTTTGCTTTTGTTAATGCTATTGGTGTCTCTGGATGTGGTTTTACCCAAATACGTGGAAAGGGAGTAGAATATTTTACTTGGTGATTGTTATCGCAAGTAAAAGATAAAAGCCTTTATTTGCTTACATGCAGTATAACTGGCTTCATTGGATTGCTTCTCAATTAGCAAGTGAAATTTAAACAGCTCTGTATAAATGTAAATTATAGCAAAAAGGTGACTCAGAAATTCATATGAAAAAAACAGCAAAATGCAAATTTAAGATAACAAACCATTTCATCCACAATTTTCCTAGGAAGTTTAATTTAGAGGTTGTGCTAGACAAGCTCAAGTAGCACCTTACTAATGTGCGTGAACATTTTATAAAATGGCCACCATTCTAATTGGGAAATCTATTCCATTTCTAATTGGGAATAGGAAATTGAAGACTGAATGAGAACTCTAGTGAAAAAAGCAATAGTGAAATGAGTCTTCTAACTGTGATTATACACAGTTATTATCTAATCCTTTGAACCTTCTCTCTAGTTTGCAAAGTCTGATACTGATATAAATTGGGGTGAGGTGTAGACAACTGTAGTACTACTTTTATTAGAATAGAGAGGCTTTTGGCACTTCTTCCAAGAGATAATTTAATGACTAACCACATTGGCAGATCTGAGGAATTTTTTTGTAGTTTTTGCAGTAGGGGATGGAGCGCTCCTGCTCAAAGGAAAGCAGTAATGTAAGAGGCTCCCTGGTATGCTGAACAGAGCAGGGTTGATGGTCTGAAACTCTTAATCTGTTCAACTACAAATGCGTTCCACCTAACAAGAACAGGATGTCTTTGGGCTCACATACAACGTCATCTTCTCAAAACTCCAAATTTTTGTCCATGCAACTGAAGATGAAGCAATTTAGTCTGCTGCAATATAATCCAGAAAATATCTGTGTGTACTGTTAAAAATCTATTTTAAATCATTTGAATATCCCATGTTTTCCTTAAATCCGATCTGATGGATTGACCTGACCTAGGGAGGATTCATAAACAGCACATTCTAGCATATGCTAAAGATACTTTTCAGTGAGAAATAACTTGACTAGTCAGTTAAAATATGGAGCAATTCAAATACCTGTATTTTTTTTCCTGTGCTACAGTGAAGACAAGATGAAAGAACTGAATCTAGTTTTCTGAAACTTTTAAATCAAACATTTTGTGAATGCAAACGAATACCAAAATGGGAAGTATATTTGATATTTGAAAGAATAAAAGCAGAAGCAGAATATAAATATGACAAGTAGTCAATTTATTAACTCACTGAAAAAAATGGAAATGTCTATAGCTATCCAACCTGGAGCCACTGCTGTTGGGTCAAGTATGATGCAGCACATAGTCAACTATAAGGCTTACTTCTGTTACATCCAACATGAATCATTTTAAATTACTTAAACCACATTTTGATTCAAGGGATTCAACAAATGTAACATCCACTGATGATAGATTAAACATAGTTGAGATTTCAAGTGGAACAGCAGTTCATTATAATTATAGTTTGTTTATCCATATGCACACATGCTATGAATTAGCGTGTTTTTGTTAATGATCAGAATGAAATGGAGTATATTATCTTTTTTATCAGATATAACTGATTTAATAAAAATATTTCTAATTCTATAAATAAGCAAACACACTTATGTATTTTTTCAAGACTTACAGAATCATACAGATATAAATAAGTCATTTTTGGCAACATACAATCATATGCATATTGTGTTGTATGTAACTGTATGTATATGTATACAAATGTTTTTCAAAACCATTTTAATTTGAAAATCTATTTTTGCTTGTGGTGATTAGGTCTTAATTTGGCTTAGGATGCTGTGTAAGCACTATGAGTTACATGTCTATATTCATGACTTACAGTGTTTTGTGAACCCAACAGGTTTTAACATATTCTACTAAACAACTTTTTCTAGTGCCAACACCTGATAATCCAGGCATTCTTCTTGCTAACCCTAGATCATCCAAAATCACAGGAGATCAAAGCACTAAGGAATTATCCATATAGGCATTTAATTTTTTACATTTTAAGCCTTAAAGTTGAACAGTGCTGTATCTGTTTCTGCTTTATATGACAGTGCTAACACCATATATTAATGCCTTTTCTTCATTTCTACTATAAGCAAGTGGAAGAAAGTGCATGATGTCAGCGTGCTTGAAAATAATGGTGCTTTGCTTGTTCTACTGTACATCAGGGGAGAATTTTGACCGCCAAGCCAGCATACGGAGGTCTTTGATTTATACAGACACTGTGGTAAGGCGGCCGAAGAAAGTGAAAAGGAGAAAGACTATTACAGGAGTCCCTGACAACATCCAAAGAGAGCTAGGTATGGCTCATCAGAACTGTATTCCATTTCAATTAATTGCTTATCGTATCTAAACTCATAACATTTAATTGCGCTTATGAAACCAATACAGTCTGATAGCCTCTTAAAAGTTCCAAATGAATGTATGGCTGGTCACTAAGAAAGAATAGTGAGTGGTTGTATTATTATTTTTCTCCTACCAAGAAATTGAAATTCCCATTTCACACTGGAAATGCTTATGGTTGGGATTTGCTGCAAGGAAATGCAATAAAACACACGTAGATACTGTCACTAGAGGTATTCAATAGTAACCATTTGCTAATTTTCAAGGCCATTTCACACATGATAGTTTTCCTCCAGAAAATTTCACATCTCAGATTGTGTGTTGAATGAATACTTACATTGTTTTATATGGTACATGGAAAGGGCATTTGTGTAAGAAAGCCTTAATTGAATAGTTATTAAGTACATTAATATAACTTGCCAGCTTTACTTTACTTTACTTTTATTGAATTTCTATACCACCCTTCTCTCCACAGGGGACCCAGGGCGGTGTACAGCCACAATAAAAACATACAAAGGAAATACAATACAAGGAACACGAATTACAGAGATTAAAAAACCGAATTAAAATGACAAAATAGAAAGGCTGAATCA
>JANHFO010005414.1:78516-91269 GCA_032468095.1 Pareas carinatus
ATTATTCCTGTTTTCCCCCTCTAAAAACGTGGTGCGTCTAATGGTCAGGTGCGTCCTATAGAGCAAAAAATACGGTATATACCGCTTCACAGTGCTTTATAGCCCTCTCTAAGTGATTTACAGAAATCAGCATATTGCCCCCAACATTTGACCGACCTCGGAAGGATGGAAGGCTGAGTCAACTTTGAGCTAGTAGGACTCGAACTGCTGAACTTACTGGCAGCCGACTCTTTAACAGAGGTAGAATGCAGTACTGCACTCTAACCACTGCGCTACTACAGCTCATATATGTTCCCTGTTTAAAACTATATATTCTGGGTTTTTTTCCTTTCCATGGATATCCTTGTTTTAATGAACATCCTTTTTACCATATGACCATAAATGTAGTTGCTAAATAGTTAAACACCGTGTCCAATTTGCTAATTGCTATTTGATAAGCAAGCGAAATGCTTGCTAGATTGATACTTTCCCACAGAGCTTTTACATTTTATTCTGATTTCATTAATTCCATTCCCTTGGCTATTTCATTGGGAAATGCATTTTAGCGTGTATTTTGTGCGCTGTACTCAATTTGGAAGAGGTTATTAGGTTGAAAATATGTGTTCATTAAAAGTAGCATTTAGCAAGATTCAAATATTTGTTTTACAAAATAAACAACAACAGAAGAGACTTTTAAATTGTATGCACATTGTTTGCTTTAATTTTGTGCCTGGGATTTAAAAATATTTTTATGTCTGAAATATGGCGTATAATTCCTTTTTTCCAAAAACACACTTTCACTAAGCTTAGTAACAGCAGTTACTATACTCATATATTTGCTTCGTAACAAGTATAGTCCTCATTTAGCGACCGCAATTGGGAACAACAATTTGATCAGCAAGCCAAGTGGTCATTAAGTGAAACCATTACTGTACTTACAAATTTAATTCCCCTTGTTTTACAGGCCTGTGAAGGTTGTAAATAGGAGGACTGGGCATAACGTTTTTCATCACCGTTGTAATTGCAGTTGCTATCTGCAATAGTCACTAAATGAGGACTATAGGTAGTCCTCGACTTGCAAAAGTTTGTTTATTGACCATTTAAAGTTACAACAGCACAGTTACGACCTTTGCAGCATCCCCATGATCATGTGATCAAAATTCAGATGCTTGGCAACTGGTCCCTATTTATGACGGTTGCTGTGTCCCAAGGTCATCTGATCCCTTTTTCTGACTTTCTGACATGAAAAGTCAATGGGGAAGCCAGATTCACTTAACAACCGGGTTACTAACTTATCAACGGCGGTGATTCACTTATCAACTGTGGAAAGGTCGTAAAATGGGGCAAAACTCACTTAATGAATAATCTCACTTAACAACATAAATTTTGGGCTCAGTTGTGGTCGTAAGTCGAGGAGTACCTGTACTTTATTATCTTTTTCATATTGGGATGCAAGATGAGTCCCTTCGGGGAGAAGGGCGGTATAAAAATTTAATAAATATAAATATATATATAAGTTCGTACGTGAGAGGCTAGTAACTTTTTCCTCTTTTTCCCCCCAACTCACAATCACAGATCCAAAAGGAAAGTCCTTGGCCGGAAAGATTCTGAGGACGATCACGCTCCAAACCATTCTCCATCACCCCCAGTCACACCTACTGGTTCTTCCCCAAGCCTGCCTTCCTTCCGGCAGACCGGATCAATCCAGAGAAACATTCGCAAGAGCAGCACCAGCAATGACAACTTCAAAGCGCTGCTTCTTAAGAAAGGGAGCCGTCCAGACACCAGCTCCCGTATGTCAGCCGCAGAGATGCTGAAGAATACGGACCCAAGATTTCAAAGAGTGAAAGTAGATTCCTCCGGGGATCTGGGTGAGAGCACCGTGGGATCTTCTCCCACCAAGACCAAAAGGCCCCAGGAGGAGTGGGCCAAGAGCGAAGGCCTGATGCCAAGGAGTCTGTCTTTATCCAGCACGAGATACGGCAGATCTCGAACACCGCCCTCTGCTGCAAGCAGCAAGTATAGCGCCCGAAACCGGATCCAGAGTAGCCCTATGACTGTTATCAGTGAGGGAGATGTAGAAGCGGTTGAATCGTCAGAACACAGAACTCGCAGGTCTTCAGAGGAGGAGCTACCCGATGTATTTGAGAGCGATGATGCGGATATGATTGAAAACAGAGACACTATGGAGGATGAAAACCTCCTCAAGGACTTCTTATCCTAATGGGTAACACAGAATGCCCTTCGCTGGTTTTTTTATATATATATATATTAGCATTTAAACTAAAAAAAAAGTTTAAATGAGGTTTTAAGAGGCTAGACTTTTCCTATGTAACAAGTAAGACACCGAGTCTAAGTACAATTTAGGGTGAATGTGTGTATGGGATACTGTATAGATGATGCAGTACTGGTGTTCTGTTCAGCTCAATTGGACTGACTTTGTTTTCTATTTGGAAGAAACTAGTAACCCGACCTCTCCATGAAAGCCTTAATAACAACAATAATAGTCATGACAGTTCTTGGATTCTAGTTGGAGCATGCTTTTTCTTTTTCTTTTTTGAGAGTGTAAAAAAAAACCAAGTAAGCCTGGAAAAAAACATGGGAAGCTTCTGTGGTACAGGTGGCAGTAACTTTTTAAGTATTATATTTATAAAACCTAGTAAACTTTCAGCGGGGACTGTTCAAAAGAAATGTGCAGCCTATTAGTTAGCAGGACTGGCATTGTCCCACTGCTGTTTCTGATGTGATCTGATCTTCTCTTATGATCTAGCCATGTCCTAATAGTTATATAACAGGAGTTCGGATTAAATTCTGAAAATTCCAACTGGAAAAAACAACAACACTTGTGATACAGAAGTGACTGCTGTGCAGCCATATTACAATCCATCTGCTCAGTCGCCAGAAGCCATTTTATTCTATGTTGTTTCTCTGAAAAAAATTTGACGTATCCTTTTGGAGACTTAAAATAAATACGGTAGTTGCAGGCATATAATGGGGATGTAGATAGATTCAGGGGAAACATAATAAGCATCCATTAATGTTTCCATTTTAAAGTAAATGCAACATTGGAGAATTTACACCATAGAACTGTGAAGAATACGTTTTCCTTTTTTATTAAACTGTGTAGAATTGTATTGTTGCCAGCTTTTGTTTGTCAAAAGGGAGAAGAGCTTTGAATAACATATCACTTGAAAGTTTCAACAGTAACTGTCTTTTGTTACCAAAGAGTGCACTACAATTACTTTTACTTTTTAGGAATAGCCAGCATTTCCTCATTCTGGGGAAATAGCATTCTCATTTAGAAGACTTAACATTTATTAAGAATTTATAATTGATTTAAAAAAAAATAACATTTTCTTCCTTGTAAAAAAAACTACAGACAAAATAACTGCAGTTTTGTTCACAGTTTTGTAAAGCTTTTAATTTTTGAAAAAGAGTTTTCATAAGTTGTTAGTCTGTAAGGTTTTTATAATATTTGTACATAATGCAAGTTCTTAAGATAATTCTTGTTTTCTCAGTTTGGAATTTCTACATTTTTAGATGTTAAGAAAAATCCTGTATGTAGATAATTTATTTTAATGAAAAACACTTGACTCCTTTTTTGCCCTCCATCTTTATATTGTTAATACTGTAAATTTCAGGGGTCTTCATTCAACTGAAGACAAGATGGAGACAATGCTGTGATTCTGCTTTAATAAACAAGGCTGCCATTTGTCATCTTGCTATTTGAGTTTATGACCATTCTGTTTCCATACAACATCTCCTTAAATGAACTTTACCAAAGGATCATTCTGGAAAATTCAGAGGCTATCATGAAAATATATTTATCAGATGGTGTTTATCTCTTATATGTTTTTTGATTTTCCTTTTAAGAGATAATCCACATAATCAGAAAGACCCAAAAGAAAAAAAGAACATTCCATGTATTTCACTTTTGAGTTTTTAAGGGGAGAGTACTTTTGATATTTGCACTAATACCCATCTTTTCTGAAAACATAATGGTTGCTGTGAGGGTACATCAGCATGGTATGGTATTTTTATAAAAAAACAAAAAACACACCCTGCATTATAGTTCCAAAATTTCAGATAAAACTAGCCATGTTGAAATTATGTATCCACCTTGCTCTGCCTATCTTGACTAAAAACTCTATCGCTATTTAAAGAATAGCTTGTGTTATTGTGTCCAAACTCAGCTACTTGTACTCAACTTTTAGAATCCTTAGAAATGTTTCAAGCATTTGTACACTTTGGATTATGAAAACTCTATCTACAGTTCTTATTCTCAAACCAGGGAGATTGAGGCAAGCAGTAAAGAGGAAGAGAGCAGAGGTTGAAGTAAGCAGAAAGTATGTAGGGCATAGGAGTATACCCCATCAGACTTCACCAATTCATTTCAAAGGGACAAGTTTGAAATAAATCATTTTAAAAGGAACCAGTTGTGTAGATTCTGTCGCGTTACCAATAATAAGAAAATTATAATATAATCCAAAACAAGGCTCACAGATTTAGAAATTGTTGTATTGAAAACACCGCCTATGGCAATGGAAGTTTCCTATGTTTAACATACACAATACATGTAGGACCAGAAGATATGGCTGTTGAGCAGCTTTAACAAATGTTGTGTACATGTGTGTGTGTTTGCATCCATGTGTGGGTGTTTACACCCATGTGGATGTGGGTGTGTAGGGCTCAATCAATAGAGTAAGCAATGATAATAAAAACAAGCATTTCTTAATTCTGAATATAAGTATGTGTTGAAAAGACTCAATTGTTCATGAATGTAAGTATGTGGAAATGCTATTACAGAAACAGAACATTCGAGGAAACGCCAGAATGTTCTCTTCTTCCTCCAAACCATGATGTCCTTAGGTTTGTATGGCAATTTTCTACAAACTGACTTTAGAGTGATTCACAAACCACTTAACATCCTGATAGATTTATTTCAGGAATATTGCTGGATTCCCTTAGATAATTTGGATCAACTTGGCCTGGGGGAAGACTAACATTCTGAAATTCAGTGGAATGTTCTTCAGAACAGAACATTTTGAATGTACTTAACTTGTACGTATATCAGTCATATATAGGACCACAAACATAATGTATATTTAAACAATACATGTTTGCAACATTAAGCTTTTCAAATTACCCAATAGGTTTATATGTTATTGTGTTAGTCCCTAATGTTTGTTTTCATTATTTTTTTCCCTTGTGCTTCAACCAATGCATGTGTACAAAACCTATTAAACCAAGATGGTTTTTACAAAATAGCATATTCACCAAATAAGGATTTATTCTCAAAAGCGTCTATAATTAATCTGAAAACATTACATCATATGTTCTTAGTAAAGCTATAAATATTTGATTTTAAAAAGCCAGCTTGAGTCTGTATTTATTAGTAAAACATTTAATTGCTTACAAACAATGTCCAATTTCAGACTTGCCTCTTCCATTTAGTATTAAAAATACCTTCAGCGTTTGGTAGAATCAAGCCCACTGTAAGAGGGCATGAAATTTTAAACATGAGAGTTTTATGTTTTGCTACAGTTTAGAGATCAATATGTACAAAGAAATAGTTTGTTTTAATTATGGCACAAAATTAATATATATTGCATACACTTTTCTTTCAGTTTTCTATTCCCTATTATATAGGCTGTCTTTAACTTATAACTGGGATTGAGCCCAGTATTATGGTAGTAAATCATGCCAATTATTAATAATGGTTCATTGTGTGACCATATCCGATTTTACAACTCTTTTGCACTGGTCGTTAAGTGATTCACCATGGCCATTATGCAAAAACTGCAGTCATTATGTGATACTATTATTCACAATGGGCACCCCCCCCTGAAATCCAAACACTGGTTTCTAGCAAAAAGGAAAAGGAAAAAGGCATAATTTGTGGCTATGGGATGCTGCAAATGGCCGCAAATGTGGGCTAGTTGCCATTGAAACTGTCAATCTGGGTTGTAAGTAGTCCTGGGAAGATCTATTATAACTTCAAAGGGTCTCTAAGCTACAGAACATAAATCGACATCTGTATACACAAACATGAGGGAGAAACAGTGTACAATTTCATTTAGAAGTAACAAAATAATGAGTTTTCCATATTAAATATATTGAATAAAATACAGGATAACTGCTCCCAGTTATCCTGTATTTTATTCAATATAATTATAATATATATAATTATATATAATTAATATATTGAGCCATGTTAAGTATTTTAGCTGAAGTACCAGGATTGAACTCTACATTAATCCCTTTAAATATATATATATATATATATAGCACCATACAAACTTCCAGGGATAAAAATACACTGCTTATAATGCAGTACAAGTGGGAATGATTAATGATGCATTAATCTAGGAGTTTGGTATCCCCCTAGTTATCTGACCAAGCTATGCTAATTTTCATTATAGCAACACGGATCAGCTTTAGTGTAGGTTTCACGGTAGAAAAATTCAGTGCATGCTATATGGAAGACAATAGCATTGAACTCTACTGAACTAGACTGCTAAATTCTCTGCTTTATGACTCTCAAAGGTTCACAAATATTTTCACCCTAAAGCAAAGCATAAATTAATGGCAGATGAATATAAGCATAAATTACTTGTTCAGACATGAATATTGTTGAATACATTGTGGCATCTAACAACTGGAATCTGGTTTTCCAATTAAGGATATCCCTTCATAGTTCTCAAGTACAAGTAGTCTTCCTTCAGTATCTGCCTCAGAGACTTTTTGCAGATGTAACACTGATGAAAATATAACTGTGACCAATGCCTGCATTTATAACCTTTGGACCATTTCTGTCAAATTATGTGTTCACCGCAACAGTCAATCAGCACTATACTGCCTTATCCTTTGGCTTGACTTATTTTTTTCTCCTTTCTTGTCCCTTTGCAAATTGCTTTAAAAATTCATCTTTCCTGAACTGCTTTTGTCCATGCACAGAACTTCTCCCAAAGTCCTGTCTACTAGTAAACAAGTCCGTAACCTTAATTTGATTATCACCCTCCAGCCCTTGCATTCTGAAACTGACAAGATCCTAATCAGTTTCACACTGAAGGCTTGTCTTTGCCTCCTAGGGCTAAGCAGCTACAAGCACAACAGCCGACCTACACCTGTCAAGGTCTCCTGCCCAAGGTGTGCCTGCTTGCTCTCTTGTTATCACTTCCTCAATGAATGTAAATACACATTACATTCTAGCTAATTATTCCAGCACTACTAGGATGAGCATTGCAAAGGCCGAAGGAGTGAGGGGGGAAGGAAAGTTGAAGTAAAATCACAAGCAGTTACATGATTTTCACTTACCAACCACTTTACTTAATAACTGAGTTGCAGGTCGGTACCAACTGCTGAACAAGGACTTCCTGTATATTCAATGATTATTCAGAAGAAGCATGAGCAAAGTTTAAAGAATTAAGGGCCACACATTAGTAGTTTTAAGGAGGTGAAAGGGAATGGGAGGCCTCTTTGAAGCAAGCTGCTTTTGCTTTCATCCCTAAACAGGCCACAACTATCTCCCAAATTCAGGACACATCACAAGTGTTTAAAAATCCTCAGCCCAGTGTTTGACAAGAGGCAGCTGAGGATTGGCTTTATCGTTCTTACCTTTTAGGTAACATTTTCAGAAAGGGTTCAAAAGGGCTAAAGAGGTAAGCAGATAGGATTCTCCTGACTTGATCTAAGTAACCTCTTTCTTGGTCAGCTCAATTTTCCCCTCAAGAGGAATGGTGGGATTTGGTAATGCAGCAGGGGGGAATTTGAGATGGCTTTTGATTTAATTAGTGCATCAAGACTATCAAAGGTCATTACATTTGATTTTGCAGCAAAGATCAGCAGCAAAATAATGCTATTTAGCAGTTTGCCTCCTAAAGGAAGCAAGGAAAAGAAGGAAAATAAAACTCCAGAAACAACTATGGTATTCATGGGAAATTCTAGCTTGCTTTCAAACTTTTTATCTCCTCAGCTTAAGCCTCCAATTTAATGAAAAAAGCTTGCTTTTGTGTGGAAAGTTCAGTTAAGTTCCTACAAAACAGAATACATACTTTGAAGGAATATCTTTGCTTTCTTATTCTGTGGTTCCTATTATAATATTTTAGCCATAAAAGATCAATTTTATATCAGCATAGAAATTTAGGCAATGATAAAAGCAAAGAAATATGTTAGAAAATATACAGAAACACAGGTTTCATATATAAGGGGGGGGGAAACCTTTTACATTAAACATTTAAAGTTAATAACTATAATCTGTATTGCTGTAGTAAGATTTTATCATTTTCTGATAAGCCAAACTTCATTATGCCTGTTTAGCAACTTAAATGGACTGTCATAACCAGCAGTATAATAGATCTTTTCTTGAAATGTTTTTCCATCCCGCCTTAAAGTTTCAGCAAGTGCCTGTATTTCTTCTTGATTTCTTTTAGATTTAGCAAATCCTCCAAACGATCTGTTAAGAACAGAAACAGGCATATTTTGAAAAAGCAGTACCCCTAGACAAACCATACAAAGTCAAGACTCAAAATTAGTGTTAATGAAATACTTTCCCGAGAAGTTAAGCATTGCTTTATGTTATTCTTAGTCATCTATCCTCTGTCCTTTGATGTTTTCATATGAGCATGGAATGCTAAAAAAAAGCTCTGTATTCAAGAGACAATGAGATTCATTGATTAAAACAATAACATGTGAGCCAATTCCAAAGAACGTTTTAAGAGAAAGAAGAAATTAGAAGGTGCAAATGTAGATTCTTGTACTGGCATATAAGAAATACCTTCCACGGACAACAAATTTCATCCATAGAATACTATTTTCACCCTCTAGTTTCTTTTTAGAATTATTTGTAGAAGTTAATCAAAGTTGCTCAGAAATTGAACAGCTGTATATATTTATATTTACTAAAGTATCTTAGAACATCTGACAACTTTTGATTTTAGTAGGCTTTTTTAGAATCCCAGACTATTTTAAATTAAATACAACAAATTTTACCTACCACAAGATGGCAGACAACAGCTATTAACAATGTTAAATAGCTTTTGGCCCAGATATACTCCATTACAACCAACTAGCTGTTGTATACAAGAGTTATTTTTCACTCCAACTTATTAAACATTATCATATTAAGATCACTAGAAAGGGGGGGGACTTTCTCTCACAAATCTCAGCTGGCTAGTGAATAATATGCAGCAGGTAATATGTAGGTATTTTAAACAGGTTCTGTGTTACCTGTATAGATTTTTTTAAAATCTACTTTATTAAACTTCAGAAACATTGCTATCTCTCAAATATGATTTATATACTGCGACCCAGACAAGGAGCACTAACCATGAGTACTAACACTTTTGTTGTAAGATTACAGTAACAGAATCTTGCAATGTCTGAACACACATTTCTGCCCCCCTTTGTCTTTACAGTCCAAAAACTAGAGAAGGTCCCTTCCAAGAGGTCGATATTTACCTGACATAGACCATAATGGCTGGCCTGGTTTCGATGAAGACATCTGGATCTGAAGGCTTGGGTGGGTTTGACTGGTACTGAGATGGCAAATAAAAGGCAACTGTTGTCATGGACTCGGAAAAAGGGCCAATTCCTGGCTGAACATAGCATGTCACTGGAGCTGTCATAGCTATCTTTGTTCCTGCAAAAGACAGGAAGAATCATGTCACTAAACACAGCAAGAAGCAAACTAGGCACGCTGCTAAACATTAAGGAATAAGTATTTAAATTAGGATGCTAAAATCCTGAAATCTCTCATACATTAAATAATACTATCATCGGTCAGAAAGAATGATTAAAATAGTTTCATTCTGAGCAAACATATAGCTCAATATTAACTGCAGACAAAATAAATATAACCAAATGATTAAGCTTAAGCTAACTCAGTCAAAACAGCAAATAGTGTACATCTGCTATGCTTTGTGGGCAGAAATCCAATTTACCTACAATATTTTAAAATGCACCTGACTACTACAGAGGAAAAATGGTTTCAATGCAATTATTAAACACTTTTTGCAATTTGCAAACAAAAATTTAGAGGATTGAGACAATTTGACCACACAATTGAACATCCTCAGAATGATTACTTTTCTAATAACTTTTAATTTTATTATTTATTCATGTTTCAAAATGTTTATCAAAAATACCTATGCTTCTTTAGCCAAAAAAAATAAAGAGAGCAACTTCCAATAAAAGATTTTAGAATTTGCATATAAGAATACTTAGGAAGGCAATACGTTTTGGGAAATGATGAAATCTGTCTGCGTGCCATGCATTTTTTTCCCCTGTCAAAAGAGAACAGTTTCAAGAAAATAGGATGCATACAAATATCTTGTATATTACCTTTTTCATTCTTGCCTTTAATATAGTTAAAGAGCTTCATGAAGCCAGCATTGATGGCTGCATCCCAATCTATGGTTCTAAGAGATGTACACACCCATTTGGCAGGTTCATACTGTCGAATTTCATAATCAGATGCCTTTTAAAAAAAAGTTCATATCACAGATCATGACAATATTACTAAATAACTTGCATACTACAAACTCTGAATGCATTCACTGAAATATCAATAAAACACAAACTATTGAGGGTTTTTTTAAGGGTTACAATGGTTACTGTTGGTTTAGGATAGGACAGACCCACATTTAACCATAAAGCTCATTCGATAACCAAAAGATGCTTTCCAAAAGGCACCCTGACTTTCTTGGTTTTTTTCCTCCTTGAATACATTTTGCTTCTCATCCAAGAAGCTTCTTCAGTATCTTCTTGGACAAGAAGCGAAAAATATTCAAGGAAAAAAAAACCCAAGAAAGTCCAGTTGTCTTTTGAAAAGCACCTTTGGGACAACCATGACCTGGATGATTGAGAATCTTCATCAATTAGTAACTTTAAGTCAGCCATACCTGAATCATCCTGTGTTGTCTGAATAGATGGGTTGGCTAGGGCTCATTGGAAGAAAAGTGAGATGTAACATAGTAAATAAATAATAAAACTCATTTTCCCAACCTTATTTCAAAAATGTCTACTACTAATGTCCTGTAATCTGATCTTATAGCACACCTCTTTGCTCACAATACAACCTCATTAGGTATTATGGCTGTGCACTCTTTTTTTTAAAAAAAGTGCTTGACATGTGCTATGAGCATATGCACAGCACTTCTCTAGTCATTAAAGCAGCCCAATTTTTTTCAGACATCTGCCCAAGGCTGAAAAAGAGCTCCTTCAAGGGATTCTTAGAGCATCATGGCACCATGTCTACAAAGAAAAACCTGCTGTTTTCATGAGTCAGAGGAACTAGGTTCATGCAAAGTCTTGAAGCATTTCTTTTCAAAAATATGAATGGCCCTACTGGGCAATACTCACAGATATTTTAAAAATTAGAAGTAGCCATGAAAGTTTGTGATTCAAGCAAAGAAATAAGGATGAGCTGCTTATCTCCCTCCACTCTTAATCATTTCCTCAGTCAAACGCCCACCTATCTGCATTACAGGTTTCAGAGGAAAAACACACCGTTTCTTTATGGTAGAAATGATTAGAAAAATATTTTGAGTGGGGAAAAATTACCACAGGGGACCGTATTAAAGATAGAAAGATAGAAGAGATCTATCCTTCTCCACCCCAGTGTCAGATGTCTGGTTTTTATTACAGAGAGGGGGGGGGGAAATGGCTAAACGTAGATTTGCTCTCTACTTTGGCAATAATTCCAAGTATGGTAACATTAACAAAGTTGAAACATCTTTCAAACATGTTTAGCCCATAATTCTCAAAAATTGCAGCTAACAAGGCCACCCTTGTTACAATTCTGGAGTTTGGCCTCCATATACCTGACATGTGTCAGATCTCCTGACAGATGCCAAAAAGAATAGCAACAATTCACAATTTATGGCTATTTGTTCAGCAATTGTTCAAAGTTATGGAACTGCTAAACAAATGGATGTACAGATAGTCCTTGACCTATGCCCACAATTGGAACCAGAATCTTGATCGTTGAGCAAAGTGGTTGTTAATTCACTATTTTCTAATCTCTCTTTTAATTTGATTCAAATCGAGTAGGCAAAATTAATTGGATCAATCACAAGTTGATGAACCTTGCAGTTCAATTATTTTACTTCAACTACGTGTTAATGCACTTTTAGCACCAAAAATAGGGCAGAACAGGCACACAACTTTGAACACCCAGCACTTTGCTCCACCTGCTCACACCTTATATGAATAGATCACTATAGCTGCACTTTTATTGACCT
The DNA here is from genome assembly GCA_032468095.1 of Pareas carinatus. Classification (NCBI taxonomy): domain Eukaryota; kingdom Metazoa; phylum Chordata; class Lepidosauria; order Squamata; family Pareidae; genus Pareas; species Pareas carinatus. The sequence goes on from JANHFO010005414.1 coordinate 90,738, forward strand.
CTCAGCTACAGACCTGGGCTGGCTATGTCTGTTTGTCATCTCAAACATGAGGAGTCCTTTTCATGGACACGGTCAATCTTTCGTTGAAAGAAAGTGACAATCAATATGGAAGGACTGCTGCTGCCCAAGTCCACCATCAGGATGGTGGTGTAGCTGGGTAACTTGGACAGCATGGCCAATAAATATTAGTAGGAAGTATCCCAGAGTTTTCTATCTAAGGAGGCCTCCTTGTATTACTTAATTATAGGGCCGTTCCCAGGCAGGATACAACTTATGCACTGCATAATATCAATGCATACAAAAGAGAGGAGAAAAGCAGTAAAGGATGTGTAATACCAGAGGGGGAGAGCCAAGAAAAGAGACAGAGACAATGATTACATAAACAAAGCAACTTTCATGCTGGCAAACAGTGAAAGTGTGTGAGAGAAATTCAGGTTGTCTTCTTCCTAGTTCTGCCTTCTTAGGAGCTGTAGTGGTGCAGTGGTTAGAGTGCAGTACTGCATTCTACCTCTATTAACAGTGGACTGTCAGT
>JANHFO010005415.1:8096-21714 GCA_032468095.1 Pareas carinatus
TTTCTAAAAAAAATCTAATAAGGTGAAAAGGTTTCTTGGGACGAAAAAGCATGAGATGCTATATTTTAGATAATGCACATTGCTACCTTAATACTGAAAGATAGTGGAACATGTCCAAAATACACAGAGAGAGAATAAAGCTATTTGTCAACTCAATGTTATTTTAACATTTCTACAGCTACAATATGTATGTACACATTTTTACAGCTACAATATGTATAAAGAATAGAACAGCTAGGAAAAAATAACAAACACAAGGACTAGATTTTGTTGCTGTTGTTAATATTAATATTAATATTATTTTATTTTGTAGGTATATTACCAAACGTTAGACATGTTTTCCAGTTAAAGTTGTTGGCAAGCTATAAATAATGCAGATGAGTCAGCAAAGATGAAACATGCAGATATACAACTTACAAATATGCACACAGACATACACAATTCAGAGTCAAATAGTTTATTTGCCTCAGTTGTGCTTGTTTTTGTATAGTCGATATATGGCATCAGTCTTTTGCAGTAAAAAAACAAGACAGCTGCTACTACACTTTAATGAATACAGAAGCCAAGTATTTAAGAATTTGAACTTCCCTGTTTATTTATTTTTATTTTATTTATTTATTTAGATTTATATACCGCCCTGTTTGAAAGTGAATATGGGGATGGCGGCAGAAAGCAGAGATATTTGTCATGTATTTTTATGGATAAGATGCTATTTATTTTTTTGTCAAAGATACTTTATTTTTTATAAAAATATTGATATTTAAAAATACCAAGATTAAAAATAATATAAATTAATAAAAATATAAAAAAGGGAAAGGCATGAGAAAATTCAGAATAAAAAGGAGAAATATAACTAATATATAAATATAAAGAAATAACTTTCCCTTCAGTACAAGTATGAATAATTTCAGTAACCTTCTAAAACATTTCAACTAAAAATCTCTTTATCTCATCTTATCTTTTATTTATTAGCAAATAATAAATTTAATCTTAATCAGAAAATCAGAAAATCTATTAAGTTACTTGAAACATATACACACACAAAAAAACCACACACATGCACGCATAATAAATTTTAGCTTTATATTATATCTCATATGTATAAATAACTTTTAAAGCCTCATCATTCAAACTCACAAACAGCAACCAAAGATTGACATTTTTCTCAAAGATATTTTAAATGGGAATGTATTTATTAATTTATTTAGAATTAGGCATCTTCTGACTCCAGTCAATCCTGGGCACTTCATGACATAAAACAAGTCACAAATATATGAAAAAATAAGAAGAAGACGACAGAACACAACACAACAAATATGTCATATACCTACAAGGAGCTCTAGCCATCATCTGTGAGAAAAGACAAGTCTAAAGCTCTCCAGGGTGGGAGCCATCCAGAATGCAAGTACTATGAGAGAGAAGACACATTTCTGATTCCCAATAGATTGCATTGATAGATGCAGACGTCACAAGAGATAGGTGGTTCTTCAAGTAGCCAGTCTCTATAACATGTAGGGCTTTATGGATCATAGACAGCACTTCCAATAATATCTGAAAGCAAATTTGTAATCAGTTCAGTTCACAGAAGTGCCACATGGCTATCTCATCTTTGCCCATGCCACTGCATTTTAAACCAGTTGAAGCTTCCAGATGATCTTCAATGGCAGTCCCATACAGAGTGCATCACAGTACTCAAATCTTGAAATATATGGGACATCAGTGATTGTCTGAATGGTCTTATGATCAACGAAAGGGCACTACATTAAGTTGCACAAAGATCCTCCTGTCTCAGTTGCTATTTGCCCATTGAGCAAGAGTTGTGAGTTCAGAAAAGTTGCAAATTATGCAATATTCTTGGCTAGAAAAATGCATCCTCATCCAAGATCACAATTGGATTTACACCAGAACGGGGGATCCTTAACAATCACAGCCACTCAATCTTGATGGGATTGGGTCAGATACAATTCTTTTCCAGAGGCACAGAGCCTCTATCCACTGGAGCATGATCTCAGTAAACTGAATTGACTTGAGTCAAATCAAGATACAACTGGTTATCAACTGGGATGCCTGACCCCAAGTCAGCAAATTATTTGACTGAGCAGTTTCATGTTGATATTGAATAGCAGAGGAGAGAGTGTGTTGTCTTCTTTGGAACCTTACAGAGAAGAAGCTCAGGGAGCAGCCTCTCAGAATCAGAATAGAGATGGAAGTAGCCTTTGAAGTCTCCTAGTCGAGTCCCCAGATCAAGCAGGAGATATTATTCAGACAGGTGGATGACCAGTCTTTTCTTAAAAACCTCCAGTTATGAAGCACCTACAACTTCTGAAGACAAGCTGTTATACCAGTTAATTGTTCTCACTGTTAGCAAATTTCTTAATTCCAGGTTGCTTCTCTCCTTGATTAGTTTCCATTTGTTGTTTCTTGTCTTGACCTTGGGTGCTTTGGAAAATAAGTTGACTCCCTCTTCTTTGTGGCAGCTTCTCAAATACTGGAATGCTGCTATAAGTCCTTTTTTAATTTGGCCATACCAAATTCCTGCAACCGTCCTTCATATGCTTTAGCCTCCAGGTCTTTAATCATCTGAGTTGCTCTTCTTTGTACTTTTTCCAAAGTCTCAACATCCTTTTTGTAATGTGATGACAAAAACTAGATGCAGTATTTCAGGTGTGGTCTTACTAAAGATTTATAAAGTGGTACTAATACTTCACATAATTTTGATTTTATGCCTTTGTTTATACAATCCTTGGTTGTATAGCAATCCTCTCCTTCCCAATCAACTTTAACTGAAATCTTTTCTGGGGAAAAGACAACTATTGTAAAACGATGCCCCTTTTCGAGCTGCCAGAAACAGAAGTCTAGTAAGTTATGTTTGTTATCCATAGTTTTTAGGAATCTTTTTCCCATCTTAAATTTTTTAAATTACCTCAGCTTACACCCTTTTAAAAGTTAATTGAACTGAGATTGCAGAGATTCAGAATGCTAGAACTCCTCTCCCAAAGCTTATGACTATATACTCCTTTTTATTTGTTTCAGTATGCCTATCTATCATCTAGCTTTGCATACAGCACTACACACACACACATGCATACATGCATGCACACACATACAAATGCACAAACAGTTTGCAGATATTTTTTCTTAACATAAGAATTCAGTAAATTTGTCTAATTTTATCAAATATGCACACATTTATTAAATTATAAATTATAATTAAATTATACTTTATAAATTGTAAAGTAAATTATAGGAAAACCTTCAGAAAACTACAAAAATATGTATAATGTAAAGCAAGAACTACATATTCCTTTCTCATCACTAGTTTTAAGTTAATTGAAGATTTTAATGTATAGTCATCTGAGGCCTTTGAGTTAGGCAATGATTCTTCCTTATAGCAAAAAGAAGTAGCGCATGAAACTAGCGCATGAAAGGTTATAGAAAAAAACAGTTCAAGGCAAGTTAGGTTTTAAGAAAACAAGTGTTAAAAAATATTCAGGCAACATGCCTGATTTTAGGAAGGCAGATGCTTTGCTTTAGTAACTGTCAAAGTCAATTTGAATTCTTATAAAGGTTATAATAAAATTTAGATTTTACTTTAAGTTCTAATTTATATGTCTCTTTCCCAAGAGTAATTGTGCTGAATTCGCTTCACAGTACATAACAGATACACAGTTCATTCAAGCATCTTGTAAATTATATGATTTACATTTTAATCAATGTTAGGGAGAAACAAAAGTGTTGCTTTATAATAATAGAAAAAAATTCAGTATGTATAATAATTTAAGCAATATACATACTGGCTTCCCTTCAATTTATTTTCTTCCACAATTATATAAGGGAGGCTGGTCTTCCATGTCTCAGGAAAGCTTGCTAGGATATAATCTATTATTAATTACTTCTGAAGCCTGAACAAACTTTCACTACATTGGTCCTCTCCAGATGCTACTGGCCATGATGTCTGGCAATTCAGAATTCTAATCTCAGTAGTTGCATAATAGAAAGGGTTAGCAAATCTATCTTTACAAGTAGCTTGTAAGCTGAAATTCAGTGTTACATGCATGTTTTGGAAGACTCTATCCCTTCTCTTGAATAAGTACTTCCCATTTTAGTTACTCTACCAATGAAATGGTATGAGAAAAAGATTTTGGGAGACTAGGGAAAGAAATGCTTCCAAGGGGATGGTCAGATAAGAGACAGCATAGCTCACAAATGGATAATAGGTGGAACAAGAGGATCAGAAGAGACCCTTCCTTGTTTTTCAGGGAAAGAAGACAGAAACTGAATTGTATTTTCAGACTTTTAGGATTAATGTTGGCCACACAGGATAAATCAGCTAGGAATCACAACCAGATGAGCTAATTGTACTTTAATGTAAAGCTACATTGACATAATCTTGCAAGTATGAAAGTACAACTTTTTTTGTATTGTGTATTTTATCCCTGCTAGGAATGAAAGAGAAGTAAGAAAATGGTTTCACACCTTACACATACACCATTGATTTGGCACTAGAATAGCTAGACTTAATTGAAATATCAATAAAAAAGATATGTAATCCAAATTGAAGAGTTTTTCTCTAGTAGTGGTTTCTCTAGTTTCCAGATTGCACTCATCTAATGGAAACTGGGAGACATGGAGTTTGATAATATATATAATAATATTATTATAAAGAATTCTATTAAAATCTGAAACCAGATTCTACATCTTCCTAAGCGAAGAATGATTCCTTGCACATCAATCTCTTGAAATTCTATTTTTTTCCCTGACAATTAATGGAAATATTAATAAATTTGAAAGATGGAGTCAAACAAATTATAAAATTACTGTATCAAAAGTTTTAAATTTGTACCACTGCCAATTTTACATCTGTTCTTCCATCCATGCTGTAAATTTGTAGGTTCTATCCTCATTAATTTTCAAATCTAGCTCAGTATATAGATCTGTATTGAGAAAATAGACAGAACTTCATTCTATTCTATAAGTAAAACTCAGCTATGTTAGAAAGGGACATAGCATAAGCCTTATAATTGTATTATGCAATTGAATTCATATCAAGAAAATGTGGGATACAAACATTCTGTTCTTGTGCTCTATGTAAAAAACAGAGAGCTACTATCTACTTGAACCCTTAGTTTACTTTGGGTAGTTTCTTCATATTATTTAGAATCCAGTGAAATTGTCAATGGAACACATTTTTACATATTTCCTTTGTTGTGTAATGGATTTAAAATGACTGAACTGAAAGACTGAGTATAAAATTTATGGGCACTGTAATCAGATATAACATTTTTCTATTATTTGGATTTATAACTTCCTCTTTTTGCAGTTCAGAATGACTAAGATGTTCAGTAATCTTTTATTTACTACATAGACTTGTGGGTTAAGAAATAAACATGACTATGCAAATTCATTCTTGGGAGCCATTTAGGGAACTAAATCTTAAATTTTATGTTAACCAATTCAAAGACATGGTCACTTTAAAAAGTGCTGTGAGTAGATAACAAAAGTATTGTGTTGGCAACCAAGAACTTCCTTAGAATAAATGAGGATAACTCTATCTCTTGAAATTAGTTGTGGAAGTCAAATGCAATGAGGAATACATTGTTCACAAATTGAGAAGATCATGAAAGACAAGCAGTACTATTAGATCAAATCTTATTTTTATACAGTCAGTTGAAGTCTTATCCTGAAAGAATATGCCTTCAAGTATAATTTATTTATTGTCAATAGTTTACATAATACTGGAAAATAAATGATAACTTGTGTTGCATAAGAAAAAGAAGATTGTCACTTTCTGAATTATGTGGACATTCCATTATTGTAGAACAACAGTAACCTAGTAGCTATGTTCAAGTATACTTAGCATGTGAATTTTTCATATCACATTCCAGACTTTCACTGATAATAATTCTTGTCATGTTAGCTGCTTAGTAGAGTCACAGTTTCAACTTGATTCTGGCAAAAAGACTGTTCAGGTGCCATATAGGTATAGATTACATTGAGTCATGACCTACATTATTTTTCCGGCTCATATGAAAAAATGTACATGTAATTTTACACAGAACTTTCTTTATTCAGATGATTGTACTTAATGTGTGATAGTTCCAGAAACTGACTTCATTTTAGTGACATCAGTGGTGATAGGACACAACTGGATTACTTAAAATATACAGTATATGGAAACTGAACTGGAAAATGTATCTGAGCTGAATAAATCTGTCTGTCTGTCTACCTACCTACCTACCTACCTATCTATCATCTATCCATCATTTAGGAGAGAGAGAATTAAAAATTAAAAGTTGTTGTTTTAAAAAATTTAAAATACTATGCCAGGGCTACACAATAGCTGGTCATATCTCAGCATGTACTTTAAGCCTCATAACTGGACATAAAGCTAACAGGTACTTATACTCAGCACCCTTCATGTTATATTTCAACATCTGGGATGCTTTAAATATAACAATGGAACATCTGTATCATATTACATGTAGGAAAAACCTATAAATTGTTAAGTTGGCTAACTTAGTAAATCAGTACTTAAATAGACTTCTCAACACTGATTTATACACCTTGGGGACTACTTAAAAATCTGCTCTCCTGGGATGATTTTTGCACTAAAGAATTTAGTAGACTCAGTAATCCATCTGCTATATTGCCCCATTTTGGACTGGAAAATTGGATCTGTTGCAAGATTTTTTAATGTAAATTTAACAAATGATAATAATAATATTTTTAAAATACATTTTTCATTAATTAAATTAGATTGGAATAAGTAACTAGTATATTTGGAAAAAAAGAAATATTCAGTTTAACTTCAAGTTTTTTTATTGCTGTTCAACATCCAAAGATGATAATAAACCAAACAATTATATTTCTGCTGTAGTGCTGGCTCTTATCTATAATGCTGTTAATTGCTAATCATACAGTATCTGGGTCCTTGTCTTCCGAGTGTAGTCCTCCAGCTTCTCTGGGTAAGTACAGAGCATACTCCCCACCTTCGGTCCCTAGGGAGGGAGGGAGGTGGTCGTTATCAAAGTCAGGGTTAGTGCTGGAGGGGTGGTTGTTCTTGTTTTGGAAGAGACCCCTTAATTGGTCGATGTGTCACCTCCACAAGTGGCCATCCAGCAGGGTCACCATGTATGATTAGGGCCCTGTTATTTTTGCTATTCTCCCTTCCACCCATAGGGGTCCTGGGTTCAGTTCTTTGCAAATATGAGGTCCCCTAATTTGAATGTTCTTGTCCCCTCAAGATTTTCCCTTTCCTTTTCCAGGGCGTAGGTAGGGTTTAGGTGGTCTAGGACTGACCTTAGTTGGCGGCCCATTAGGAGTTCTGCCGGACATCAGCCGGTGACTGCACATAGTGTGATGTGCTGCCAGGCCAAGAACTCATCCACCCTTCCCTGCCAGTCCCCTCGGCCCAATCTTTTTAGGGCCTCCTTTGCCAAGCAGACCATGTGTTCAGCTTGATCATTTGCACTGAGGTTCCCAGGGCCCGTGAGTGAATGGCGGATCCCTAGGTCAGCTAGGAAACCCTTGAAGGGGGTCCCAGTGAACTAGAGGCTGTTATTATGGACTAGGGTGTCAGGGAAGCTGTGGGTTGCGAACAGGCCACGGAAGGCTTGCGCTATGGCTTGGGCCATCATGGAGCACATGGTGGTGATTTCCAGCCACTTGGAAAATGTGTCCACCATGACCGCAAAGTAGTGGCCTTGGAACGGACCCGCGAGGTCTATGTGGACCCTTAACCAGGGTCCCCTGGGCTTTCCCCCTTCCATTGTTGGTGCTTTGGGGTATGTGGGTCGTGCTTGTTGACACTGGTGACACTTCCCCACCACTCCTTGATATCGTGATCCATCCTGAGCCACCAGACACAGCTCTGGGCCAAATCCTTCATCCGGACTTTGCTGTAGACAGCTAGGAAAATTGTCCATCTTGTATGCCATTGGGATAGGGCTTGGGGGTTTGGATCATCCCTGGCAATCACTCCCAACAGGGTGCTTACGGTTCATGACCCAGCTCAAAGTGTCTGTCGAATACATATTCGTGGAATAGCTTGATTCCTGTGATTAGGGCTAGGGCTTCACTGTCTAGCTGGCTGTAACTACTTTCAGCCTTTGATAGGGTGTGAGAGTGGAATGATATTGGTGCCTCCTCACCGTTTGGGAGTCGGTGGCTGAGGACGGCCCTGACTCTGACTGGGGATGCATCACAGACTAGGACTAGCGGGAGGGTGCTGTTGTACCTAATGAGGAATGTGTCCTCAAACTGGAGGTTCTTGGCTGCCCTGAAGGCCCTGTCTTCCTTCTTCCTCCACTCCCATGAGGTATTCTTTCTCAATAGCCTGTGGAGGGGGTCTGCTATTGTTGCCTTTCCTTTTAGGAAGGAGTTATAGTAATTTAATAATCCCAGGAATGCTTGCAGTTCCTGTCTGGTTTTGGGGCTTGTGGCATCCCTGATCGCCCTGATTTTGCTGGCCATTGGGTGTATGCCCTGGTCTTCAATTTGGTATCCCAGGAAGTCTACTTCTGGGATGCCTATTCAGCATTTCTCCTTTTTAAAGTGGAGTCCTGCCTTCTGAAATGCAGTTAGGAAGGCTCTCAAGTGTTCGAGTAATTGGCTGCCATGGTCGGCTGTGATAAGCACATCATCAAAAATGGAATGACCCTAAGTATTTTCTGCAACAATCTTTTCATGACACTTTGGAAAATGCCCAGGGCCACACTGATACTGAATTGTAACTTGTTGCACTTGAAAGTGCCCGATGTGGTACAATTTTTTGTACCTCTACAGTGGCTTTGTCAACTGGGAGCTGTTGATAAGCCTAGGCCAGGTTGAGTTTCGCAGAAACTTTTATTGGCCCCAGGGAATGTAGTAGATGCTGGATAACCGAAACTAGATAGGCACTCTGCTGCAATGCCTTGTTGAGCGTTCACTTATAATCCGCCAGATGCGTATTGAGTCTCCCACCTCGCATGGACTACTGGTTCTAGGATTCCCTGCACTACGCATGGCTTGAGGGCAAAGGGGACTCACCACGGCTTTAACTTATTGGGACTGATAGTGGGGTCTAAGCTAAAAGAGATAGCTGGTCCTTGCTACCAATGTGCAATGTGTGTTCGGGGGGCAGTTGTCATGTCATCTGGTCTTGTGGTGGCCTCTGTTAGACTGTCCCTGGTAGTATCTGCCATGGTTGCCAGATGGTTTGCGGTTTCTGTGGCATAGCAAGTGTTTGGAGACGCCTGACTGATTTCGGTCCCTGCAGCGGAGCAATTGCTCAGCTGATCAGCACACCTTGCTGATGTGGCCCTTCTTGCCACATTTGTGGCAGACTGTGTCTCTGAAATGGCAAGTGGCCTTTGTGCAGTTCCTCCTGCATCCTGGGAAACATTGGCTGGGTCTCTCGGTTCACTTGTATATGCAATGGACCCGGTCGTCGGCATGACTTCCAGAAGCCTCTTCACTTTGGTGGCTCCAATGCACTTCTCAGGATTTGCCTGGGGGATCTGCTTCCAGAATCTTGACTTTTTGGTCAGCCACCATGTTGGAAGTCTCCGCCACCCGGGCTTCTTCAATGACAGTTGATAGATTTATTCTTCATTGACCATCAGTCTTTTCTGTAGTGCTTTGTGTCAAAGGTCTTCAGCATTCTTGCAAGTGTTCAAAAATCAGACTTCAGGCCAACTCAAGATCAAAGTAGATTTTAATAATATAAATCAAAGCTACAGAAAGACCACCCCTTCAGAAACAAGGCATTGCTAGCACTGAAGCCTTCTGCGAGTTCACTCGTAGGTCACCCCCTCTCTCAGAGCAGGGAAACTCCTCTCCTTCACCATGGTAATAATCTTGTCTCTACTTCTCTGCCTGTCAGGTGAGCAGCTGAGGCTGATAAGCATGTCAAACGGTCCAGTTTCCTCAAGAACTCCCCCGATTCTCCCCCTCCCTCACAGGAATGGCAAATCACTGATGCTAAGGGGGTTGACACTTTGTCCCTGAGGCCCCAGATGAACTGGTCTAGCAGGATTTCGTTTTGAGGGCGCTCACAATTGTGTTGATGTCCTCACCACCTCTTTGCATGTGGTGGAGGAGCTTGAATCCCCTGACCATCTTTGCTGGGGCCGTGGTGAAGTGATTTTTGAGGGCTTCCTTGAGGTCCTTCCATGGTATTGAGTATGATGGATCAGGTGCCGCGATCATGCATGCTGCATTGAATACTGCCGGCCCACTCTGGTTCAAGAATAGCATTCGGATTCTCAGATCCAGAAAGTCAGCTAGGTCGTTAGTTCAGATGTAGCACTCGAATCATTCCTGAACGCTTTCCAGGATTCCTCTGTGAGGTTGAATGGAGTAAGAGTTGAGATTGCAGTGGTCATGGTTTCCTTGTGATCAGTTGGAATTTTTTTTAATTGCCATGTTCGGTTGTTTCTGCAGGTTTGCTTGATCAAGTCTGTTTGATTGTGCAGTCCCCATCTGCTGCTGCCTTTTTGTGGTTGACTATGCTTTTGGCTAGTCGCATCTGCATTGCGTTGGCCACTCAGTTGCTGTTGTTAGCGGTTTGAGTTGGCTTTTTGCTCTTTCTACCTGTGTGCCTGTTGTTTTGTGGCCCCACTTCGTTGCCAGTGTTGGATCTGAAGATCAGAGATTTTCAGGAATGAGATGGAAACAGGTTGCATTCAACATATTGCTTAGGGGTGCAACTCCAGTAACTGACCACACAGTTGGGCAGACTACCCCTTATAAAGGGATTCAAGTAGGCAGCCTGCCAATCAGCGGCAATGGGCATTCCCAGGCAAGGGAATGTCTGCCCAGGACACAACATAAATATATTTGGATTGAGGACAAAGAAGCATTTATTGGTGCCTGTGCCCTGAAACAGCATTTAGCTTTCAAATACAAAGTACTACGCAGCACCATTGTATACAGTAGTAGTTTATAGAAGTACAGAAATACATTGTATATACACACTCACACAATATAATCTTATTTACACCAATGCTGTTTTAATGACATTCATCCTAACCTTTTAAAAGAAGAGGGTGGGGGAACCATAAAGATGGCAACACTCTGTGTGTATCTAAATATTTCGGTAAATATTTTGCAAAAATAAAATATGGCAATAGAATATTGCAATTCAATTTAGAAATAGAACACAAACCTGGAAAGATGTTCAGATTAAGGCAATTTCATAATAGCCTAAGGACATAGCTCTTTCTCTTTGCTACCTCTTAACTTTAACTTTATTAATTGTGATGTATTGTTAATCCAGTCCTCCTGACCCTTGTTTATTTTACTACAAGGTGTCCTAGCATAAAACAAAAATATATTCAATATATTTCTTCATATAAATTTATAAACACCAACTAACACACAAATGAACCCTGAAAATCCTGAAAAAAGTCATTATTACACTATAATTGTTGGCCAAATCTCTACAATTTATAATACTGATATGTCAACAGTTAAATCAATATTTATTAAATCAATAATATTGATTATCAATAAATACTGCATGCAACTGGACAGTTTTCTAAGTCACATAAACATAGGACAAAGAAAAAAATCAACATATGTGAGATAAAGCAAGGCAATAATTCCCATCAATGAGAACAGATATTGGCTCTTTAAATCACAAGCACATTACCATTTTTGAAGCTGCATTGTCTGAGTTGAAATTGCATTAACATAAAAATGGCACAAGGATAAGTCTCAAAATCCCTAGTTATGATATTGTGCAATTACTAGTAAGTTGTTATCCAAGTGCCAGGACTACATTGTTGCCTGAAATACTCCTTTGATTATAATTTAATCCATACCAATAATTGAGTTGATGGGAGGATTTTGGTCTTATCTTTGAACCTAAACGTTCCTGAGGTCTTTGTGGAAAAAACTCAGAAAAATATAACTTCATTGCAAACCAATTTAATAACATTTGAGAAATATATTTGAAAAGATTGGTAGGGAACTGCTTTATTTTTCTTTCTTTCAATAACACTACATACACAGAGAGGAGTGATACATAAAACTATGAAAGAAGTATGTAGTTTATATACAATCAAATCCACTTTCTTATAAAACAGATTTATCAAGCTAAAAAAATAATAAAAAATTAAATAAACCTATCCTCCATTTTATTTATTTCTAGCCACTGAAGAGGAAGTATTCTTTAGTGAATGGTATCTAAATCATCTTTTTGGGCAAGGTACTTAAAGCAGCTTTTTTTCGTTTTCATTATATATATGTCCACTGAAATTTTATGTGTCGTCTGATCCTTTGCTTTCTAGCCTTCCAATTGCCGGATGAGGATGCACCTGCTTTTATGTGAGGAACGGACAGAATCAGTAATGGAGAGCACTATAAGGTAGTACAGCAGAATAAAATAAACCCAGACAGCCCTTTTCATGTCCAACCATTGTTGCAGAAATGTCTCTTCTTCAAACAGCAAATGCATTAAACATTGAGCGTGGTGAGAATCATGCTTTACTGTTCTAACCAGGACTTAATGTGTTTGATTTTTTAAAAAAAAATCATTTAAAAGATACTGAATGTTGCACATTCTCATCAATTTTCTTTTTTTAAAAAACACAACTTCATTATGCTTATAATATTGCAAGATTTAAACACCTTTAGAAGCATAAAGTATACAAATAGTAAGCAATGTATCTTCTGGCTTCCTTTCCAATTGTAAAAGATGTCTCATGCATGTTTCCCCCCAATCCCAATTTTTAGACTGAAATAATTGATAATTTTTTCAAGAAGGAAGAAAAAATCCAATTGATCAATATGACATATACAGGCAGAATTTTAGGTCTAAGAGATAGAGATGGAGAGGGAGAGGGAGAGGGAGAGACGGAAAGACGGAGAGAGGGAGAGAGGAAGAGAGGGAGAGAGGGAGAGAGGGAGAGATTGATATTGATCAATATCTGTTTTCAGAAAGTTGAACAGAAATATATTGCTCTGACAAATATATTTTCATTTTCATACTTTTTTGTTCCGGAGCACAGCATTATCTTATAACTTACACTAACAGCAAATCAGTCAATCCTTTTCTTGCTTACCAAAGCAACATTTAAACATGACCTTGGCATGCCTGCACTAAATTGACAGTAGGGAAATGATACAGGAGAGTGAGGTTTATACTGTGAAAATATAATATAAACCTGATAGGGAAAATAATCCTATTACTGGACTCCGCATATCCTGTTTGAATAAAACTGTCTGAAATAAATGTATGGTTTAAAAATGAAGCTGTAAACAAGTATTGTGATAAATATATATACCATAGTGTAATAAAATTAAAACTGCAAGCATGCATTTGTATCCCTTTATAAGTAAGAATGCTCCTCTTTGGATAATAAATAATTATGTATAATTATGATTAATTAAGCATACCTACAGAATTAATTCACTGGGGCTTGGAACCCAATAGATGAAATTAGAATTGTACCTCAAAGAGCTAGTTCAGTAATATGGGAATGATAGCATTTATATTGGAAGTAAGGAAATTATTTTATATATGTATAGAGAGCATAGTAAGGATGTATAATGATGTAGTGGTTAAGACAGACAGCTAAAATCAGATGACTGGCTATTAGTACTATAAAGTCAACTGGGTAGCCTTGGGCCAGTC
>JANHFO010005416.1:6952-22834 GCA_032468095.1 Pareas carinatus
AACAATCTGGGTCCTCATTTTACTGACCTTGGAAGGATGGAAGGCTGAGTCAACCTTGAGCCAGTGAGAATTGAACTGCTGAACTGAATGGCTAATGGCAGATGGCAGTCAGCAGTGAATTAATAATTTTTAGAATTTTGTAATTATATTATATACATATAGATTATAATTAATTAACTAATTAATTAATTAATTACACTCTCCATATCACCTAAATGTCTCTAGTCTAGGCAGTTTACAGCAGTATAAATGTTCATATAGTTGTTGCTGTTGCAGTTCCTGAGGTGGATTTTATTTGTCTCCTTTTGTTCCCCATGCATAATTTAAATAATGAATGAAAAGGTAGCAAGAAAAAAAGTTATACTGAAACTTTTTTCCAAGTGCAAAAAATGCATTTTTGTATTATGATGAACATCTTTCTCTTATCATTTATAGCATTCAGCTGCCCTACAGATAAAGTATACCATCCATGTGGCCCCATCAATCCTCCCACATGTGATAACAGGTAAGTAAAACTCAGAAGACTTGTGAAAGTTTATAAATTGTCATGATAAATTTTTATGGCATTCAAAATGAAGAGTAAAAAGCAGCTCATCAATGAAAATTGCAAAAGAATAGCAAAAGTCTAAGAAAAGGGCAATTGAAAGAAAAATAAGGCGAACTATTGGGTCTCAGACTTAGACAATTGCAAAGAGCTGCCTGAATTAACTATATTTCAGATCAATGTAATAGAAAAGAACTACCTTCTGATATTGTACACATAGAAATTTCAGAGTAGGATGATTAAATGGTAGAAATTACTGTTGTTCCGAACATCTAATTATTTTTTTTTTGGGGGGGGGCAAATATTATATTAAGAAAGAGAGCAGGAAAACTACAGATTACTCAGTCTGACAATGATACTGGAGGCAGATCACAAAATGGCCAATAACCTTAAAAGCAAAGCAATTATTACTAGAAATTAGCATGGATATGGTCAAGAGTAAGTCTTTCTAAATTAATCCATTTTGAGTATGCTCAAGATGTATACGATTGGGTGACTTCGGTTGTTCACTGTGGGAATCTTTATTTCAGCATATCATTTGACAAAGCAATACCTGATATTCTAAATAGGCACAAGATATCATGTGATTAGGTGGATCCACAATTTGCTTTCTCTCAGTGCACTTTTTGCTCATTAGTAGTTCTTCAACAAAATAGAAGCTATCAAGCAGGATGCAGGGTATCTTTCAAAGTTTCCATTAATGACATAGCTGAAGAAGCAGAAGACATTGTTATCAGATTTACAGATGACACAAAACTAGGAAAATGATATCAAGAGGTTAGATAAGTGAGAGAAAATCAATACAATGGAATTTTATAGGGGGGAAATGCAAAATTCATCACTTAGGAAGAAGAAATATAAAAGGGTTGCCCAGTTTGAAAAAGCATGGATGAAAAAGTAGTTGCATTGATCACAAACTGACTATGATTTACCAATATGATGTGACTTTTGAAAAGCAATATAATTTTAGGCTGCATTGATGGAAACAAAACTTCCAGAGCATGAGAAATAATTTTCTCCATTATTTGGACCTTCCCTTTGACTAATGTGTTCAGTTCTGGCATCACATTTTTAAAATGATCAATTAAATTGAAACTGGGTGCAAGTGTGGGTAGACATGAGCAATGGAATTAATCAGAGGATTAGAAACAAAAACTTAATGAGGAATGACTGAAGGAACACAACATATTTAACCTTGAGGGAAAAGGACTGACTAGGACAATGACCCCCAATTTTTTGGGTTCCAGGGACTGGTTCCATGGAGAAAGATTTTTCTATAGATTGGAGGGGACGTGGGTTTGCATGCTGCCTGCATCCCATGAATGGGGCTTGACTTGTTTGCATGGCCTGGTTGCTGGCATTTCGCATACTGGTGCTGGACCACAGACCAGGGTTTGGGGACCCCTCAACTATGAGACAAAATATCTCTGACCAAACATCTGATTCAAGCCTTATGCAAAAGCCAGTCAAACTTATTATTCATCATTTCAGAGAGCAACATACAAAACAATAGATTTATGATACAGAAAGACTAATTACCAAAGGCAATAGTAGATTCAATTAGAAGCCAGAGAGCCTTTTGTTGGGAATGCTTTAATTTAGACTGTTGCTCAGAACAGGAAATTTGATTCAAGAGTCTAAATATTAGCCCCTTCTCACTTTATGATTTATGATACTATTTTTGTAATAAGTTGCATATCTTTCCTCCCTCTGCAAAAATTTAACCCCAAAATTTGTTCCAAGGAGATGGAAAGTTCTCTGAACTACATTATGACAACATAATAAGGCAGAGGATAAGAATTCTCCATTCCATGTTTTCAGGAAAAATGTATTCTTCTATAGATGCAAGAAAAATTCTATGGATTTATTTCAGTCACAATTTCATAAATCATAAATTTTAACCTATGTTAAAAATTACTTTGGTGCCATGGATTTGAACCTCATGAACTTGAACCTCCTCTTCTAACATGGCTAGTTCTCTCTCACAGGGAAGATAAAATTTTGATGACTTACAGTAGTGGCGTTTACATCAACTTGAGCCATTTCAAAGAAAATTGTGTTGACTTTATGAATTTTGTTCCTCCCTATGTTCTTATTAGTTGCACACACTATGGGGATACCTGTAATCTTGGGGTGCAGTTACTACTCTAATTTATGCTTCTTTTTTTAATTGAAGTGGTCCTCCTCAGACTGGAATAACAGAAGGCTGCTTCTGTAAAAATGGAACCAAACTCTTCAGTACCTACAAAGATATCTGTGTCTCTGACTGTGGTAAGTGTTCTTATTTAAGAAAAGGGGATGATAAAACAAAGCAAAGGGATGCTGGACAGGCTGGCCAGCTAGATGTGATTTTAGTAGTTTCCAGGAAAGAAGATCGGGAATTATTCATTGAAAGGAGATCATCACTTAAATAACGAAAGATGGATGGATCAAAACTCATACACTCAGTAACGTTTGCCATAGATAAGGAGGCCTGATCTATATCTACCAACTACAGTGCATGAAACTAAGTAAAATATTCTGGATAATAAAGATCATTTGTACTAACATGCACGAGGTATAAAAAATATGATCTTCTTTCACACTAGAAAACTTATGGTTTTGTTAACAGAGGATTTTTTTTCCTCTCCACAAATGCATTCTAAAAAAATGTTTGCATGATAATCCCACCCTAAGTATCATTATTTGATGGTTGGTCAGCATCCTTATAGAATGAAGAATCTCTACTATTTATTTACCCATGAAATTTACAAAATGGAGCCACAACTTTCCTTGAGCTATCTCATGTTCAGGTCAATTCCTAGCATCTTTCATTGATTTTAATTCAGGAGACAAAAGAACTTGCACTAGATTCCATACACCTTAACAGTTGGTGGCTTTTTGCTTTCTAAACAAGTTACATTTCTATCTCTCCCATTAAATATAGCAGGACAGGTAAGTTGTAGTTCCTATCAGTTAAGGAATGTTAGCTTGTGGGACCCAAGAAGTGGGCCTTCACATATCCTGCTCCTTCCATTTGGAACACTATCACACACACACACACCAGACTAGAGGGAATCTGAACCTGCTGGTCTTTCAGAAAGTCCTTAAGCCATGGACATGTTTACAGACATGGAAGTTAGTGTGTTAGAAGGAACCTGTAATACACTTATTGCTTTCTCTAAACTGGTTTGGTTTCTCAGCTGTTGCATGCATTGTTTTATATAATGTTCTGCATTGTTTTTAAATCTTATAAGCTACCCACAGTGACTAGTATAAAACATAGTAGAATATTTTAAATCAGATAGTGAAACTTAGATGTTCTTCAGTGAAAAATATCCATTCATACATATACATTTTTTCCAGGTTGTACTGGTCCAGACGGGTTACCCAAGGTGGTAAGTATTAAAGTTTTAATTATTTCATAAAATGTAGATGGGTGAAACTCTATGGGTAATAGGAGTTTCATAGGAAATGTTTTTTTCAAGACTTTTTCAATATTTGGGGAGTTTTAATGAGGCAATAGGAAAAATTGCATCCATTGTCAAGCAGTGTCAAGTAGCAATAGGAAAACCCACTATACTAAATGTGCACACTTTTGCTGGTAGACCTCTCTTCCCCCAAATGTGACCAAATCCGCTTCTCCAGATCAATGATGTATGTCAGCTGCTATAGTGTAATGGAGGTGGTTAAGCACAACAAAGAAATTCATACTGTATGTATGTGTATGCATATGTATATTTTATTTATTTATTTATTATATTTTTATACCGCCCTTCTCCCCAAAGGGACCCAGGGTGGTGTACAGCCATTTTAAAAAACACCAAGAACCACAAAATACAAAAGACAAGACAACATCATATTTAAAACAATTAAAATATAATAAATTTGTGTGGCCAAAAATTTAAAAACCGGAATATATGACCAATTTAAACCGGATTTAAAAGTCTAAAATATATAAAATTAAAATATATAAAAAATTATTTATATATTGTCTTATTTATATATATATATATATATATCTTTTCACAGCCTGGAGAAATTTGGATTAGCAATTGCCAGAAATGTACTTGTGAGGAATATTCTCTTACAGTACACTGTATTGAAGACCCGTGTCCTACCAAAGCTAC
The DNA here is from genome assembly GCA_032468095.1 of Pareas carinatus. Taxonomy (NCBI): domain Eukaryota; kingdom Metazoa; phylum Chordata; class Lepidosauria; order Squamata; family Pareidae; genus Pareas; species Pareas carinatus. The sequence goes on from JANHFO010005416.1 coordinate 11,606, forward strand.
TCCTGTGGAATGTTCTTTTGAAGGATTTGTACCCATCACAATATTAACTCCTGAAGAAAAGTGCTGTCCTCAAAAGCAGTGTGGTAGGTATAATTTTCACCAATGTTGCATTGCAATTTGCGCAAACTAGCTTTCCAGATTGCATTTTGGAAATTCCCATTTATTAGATTACGGTGTCAACTTCAGTTTAGCCAAGGCACTGTCTTATAAATCATCTATTAGAGAAGCTAATCTGCCCACTTTCAAATATTTGCTTTGAAATGAGATGGGCAGCAAATAAATTTAAGAGTAAATAAAAATAAAAAACATAGGACTACTTTAGAAGAGAATATATTTAGCTCCAAATTGAACTGTCGGGTCCTTGGTGCTCTTTGAGCTTGGTGGGGTTTTTTTGCAGATGTTTTGTTATCAAATCAAGTAATAACCTCAGTGTACTGACTATGTTAACTAGTTTGGTACTGAAACATCTGAAAGAAAACTACCAAGTCCAGAGAGCATCAAGGACCCTATAGATGCACTTTCTAGTCTCCGCAAGTTCAAAAGTTAATACTTATTGGATACAACTATGCTGTTGAGTAGCTCTCTGCCAATTCTGTTTTGATAAATGAAGTTCATTAACTTCATTAACAATAAAGTTAAATTATTGCACTAGAAATTATCTGACCGGGGTATAATTTATACTTAAATATACAACATACTGGATTCACCATAATTTAATCCACTCTTTGATTTGTTCAAGACAAGTGTAGATAAAGAGATATAAATAAATATATTGTAATTAATTCACTCATTGCCCTTTCTTCTTTTCAATTTTCATTCTGTAGTGTGCAAGACTTCTCACTGTCCCAAGTCTAGTGAAACCTGTCCATTAGGATATGAATTAAAGAAGAAAAACTTGCCAGGAGACTGCTGCTTTAACACCACTTGTGGTAAGAATTGAGCCACTATTAAAAGCAATTGCTGTATTGTTGTAATATTCTCCTCTATTCCACATTCCAATGCCAGGAAAAACTCAGAAAGAATGTTCATCCTCTCTCATGAAAAGCCATTTCATAGGAGTTCTCTTTTTGTAGGCTTTTTGTCCTTCCTGATGTAAAGTGATATTTGACCTATACTTGCTCTGAGATTGGGCATCCTTAATTCCTTATATACGACATTTCTGTTACTAGCCTATTGTCAACATATAGTTGACAACATATAGTCAACATATAAAACATATAATTTTAAAGGGACTGTTATTTTCTTCCACCCTTAAAAATCATGTAAGGACTGTCCCAAATAAATTGACTCAATCTTGCTGAAGGTGATTCTAGCAATGTTACTGAATGTTTCTCTCAAGGATGCTATTTGTGTACAATATGTATGGATGAAAGTAGCCTATACACAATCGGTAAATATATATTCTACCCCATCTCTGCTTAATCTCCATTTTCAAATATTTTATCAACATGAACATTTGCAATTTGATATATGTTCATTAATGTCTTAGTCATAGCTGTTCTTCTAAATGAAGCATTCATTTTCATTGTCATTTGGTCCTGTTACATATTGTTATGTAACAGTAAGAAAAATGCAAATAGTTAAATTCTTGCAGTGGTCTGAAACAGATCATGCAAAATTGCTGAAGCCATACTTGCTCGAAATATTCAGTCCAACATGTATGAAGCTCACCAGGAAAGACTTGTATTTGGGATATACATTGGGTAAAACCAAATGCTTTAGAACAAGGATACCCAACCTGTGGGGGACGCCCCCTATTGGGCCATGGCCTAGCAACAACCGGTTCCCGTGAGTGGTGGCCAGTGTGCGCACAGACAACCCCACTCCCCTGAGCGCCACTCACCCCTCTCCCCCCATTCACGCTGGACCACAAACCCAAAAAAGGTTGGGGACCCCTGCTTCAGAATTCTCAAAGATAAAATTACTCAAGTATGCTACTTCGTACTGTGTGCTACATGAACAATTTTTGATACTGAACACACTCTTAAAAAGAAATCTTTAAAGAACAAATTGTACCACTTTATGTCATTTTCCTTCTCAGTTAATTTGATCTGTTGAGAACATACGCTAAGATTAATTGCAATATATCTTTGTGTCCCACAGTGAAAGTACCAGGCTGTGTGGTCAATGGAAAGTTCTACAGTGTAAGTAATTTTCATTAAAATAAAGAAAGCACCACTTAAACAACTGGTTCAAGTCCAATGTTAACAACGCATTTCCTATAGCAGACCATTTTTGCCTCTAATTTCCTAAAGATCTTCAGAGATGACAATGGTAAAATTCTTCTTTTTGAAAATATAAAATCCGGCGCTTACAGTTAGTTCTCAATTTGCAACAGTTCATTTAGTGACCGTTCAAAGATACAATGGCACTGAAAAAAGTTATTTATGACCGTTATTCACACTTATGTCTGTTGCAGTATCCCCGTAGTCATGTGATCAAGTTCGGATGCTTAGCAAGTGACTCATATTTATGACGGTTGCAGTCAGTTGCAGGGTCATGTGATCCCGTTTTGTGACCTTCTGACAAGCAAAATTAATGGGAAAGCTTGATTTGTTTAACAACCATATTACTAACTTAACAACTGCAGTGATTCACTTAACAACTGTGGCACAAGCTGTCATAAAATGGGGCAAAATTCAGTCAACAAATGTTTCACTTAGCAACCAAAATGTTGTGTTCAATTGTGGTTGTAACTCGAGGACTACCGACTGCCTGCATTTGTATTTGTTCCCAGCCTTATCCTTATTTATTTCATTTGTTATATCCTGTTCAACAAATGTAGTTTCCTTTTATGGAATCTCATGGAATTAAAAACATTATGCAATCCATGGTTGACCATAAACCGCAACATACGATGAAATCATCATCAGTACTTAGAGTGAGAAATCACAAAAAAAAACACAATAAAAATAAAAGTCAAATAGTGTGAGAACTTTTAAAAAAAAATAATAAAAATAGATCTTTACCTGGTACCTTAAAGATGAAAAAACAGGTATGGAGCATGGCTTTTTCTGAAGAGTATATCACAAGTAGATTGACAGGTATAAATACACCGTTTTCTCATGGTCAAGACAGCTCGCTTTATGGTGTGTTGTTTACTGCTATTTGGATTTCAGCTCTGTTGTAAACATCTCTCCTAGAATCATCAAAGCACGCTCTGTATTTTCAAGTATGGAATTAGGTTAGAATTATTTATTACCATTTCACTTCTGTCCTCCTTCAGCCTGGGGCAGTCGTACCAGGAGGATTATGTGACTCATGCAGATGCTCTGAAGAAGAAGGCCTAGAAAACAACGTGGAATGTGTGTCGCAATCATGTAACAAAACATGCCCACTGGTAAGCCACATTGTTCTTGGTTTTTTTTAAAAAAAATCCATGGCTTTGAAACTCTCTGAATCTATTCATCTACTCACTACTTATAAAAAATAATCTACAGTTTTATAAATTTTTCCTGCTTTTCCTGAACTACAGGGTCAGAAATACCAGGAAGTACCTGGACAATGTTGTGGTAAATGTACACAGTTTGCTTGTGTTCTGACACTGGATTCCTATCCAACCCAAGTGCTCAAGGTAACTTACAATTGGTCCATGGTTCATCAGATTCATGTTTAGTCCACTCATGTATCTAATACTGACCCAATTTTACAATTTTTTTTGTTAAGTGAACACCGGCGAACCCATTCTTTACTATGCACCATTTTTACTGAAAACTAGAAACAAATGCCAGTCTTTGGCAAAACCATCAAATAGTAATAGCACTTAGACTTACATAACACTTCACAGTGCTTCACAACCCCCTCTAAGCAGTTTACACAGTCAGCATGTTGGCCCCCAACAATCTGAGTCCTCATTTTACTGACCTCGGAAGGATGGAAGGCTGAATCAACTTAGAGCTGGTGAGAGCTCGAATTGCTGAATGGTGTCAGCCGGCAATTAGAAGAATTAGTCTGCAGTACTGCATTCTAACCACTGGGCCACCGCGGTTCATAATGCAGTCACATGACTGCAGAATGCCGCAAATGGTTATAGATGCAGGCCAGTTGCCAAATACCTAAAGTGCAGTCATATAATTATGGGGGAGGCCCAGCTGTCATAACTTTGAATGCCAATCATTAGTAGCTTTTGAAGTTCAATCAAAACTTTGAATGGTCTCTAATGGTCCCAAGTCCTTTAAGTTGAGGGCTACCCATATTGAGTTTGTGATAGGGCAGTGATGGCTAACCTTTTAGGCACTAAGTGCCCAGATGAGTCACAGCTAATGAGTCAAGGGCCGTGACCTCATTGCCCAGCACCGCTACTCTCTTTCTGAGCATGCTCAGCTCTGGAGTGATGCTGGGGCGACTTGGCTTGCGTGCCAGCAGAGAGGTTTCTGCATGCCCACTGTGGCACGTGTGCCATAGGTTCGCTATCACTGTGATAGGGCATATCCCCTTTTCAGGATTTCATGAATAACTCAACCCCAGGCCAAACTTCCATTGTTGGTGCCAAGCCAATTGCTTTCATCAAGCTACATACGCACCAATTTAACAAGTCACATTCAGCATAGTTGAGGAATGCTAGGATCCATTCAGTTGCTGTATCGCCCAGCTGTCCAAAATTTTCAGTTCTGTTGTGTCACATTTTGAGGACACCTCTTACTGAACTCCATGCTCCCCTCCACCCCATTCCCTATTGTTCTCTGAGAAAGTAAGGAATTTATGATCATGAACTATTCTTATGTCATCTTCTAAAATAAATAACTACCATTGTGGCTATTTTCAGCCAGGAGAAACTTGGCACCCACCAGGAAACAATTGTACTTCATATGAATGTGAACTTATTGAGGACCAATATGTTATTGTCACTATCAAGAAAGTCTGCCCTCCATTTGATGCAGAGAAATGTCGACCTGTAAGTTTCATTCATCCAACAGTCTTGGTTATGTCATATTTTCTATGCAGTAAAAGATTAAGTTGGAATTGGGTTTATTATGAAGGTTTACAGTTGAACTGTATCAGTTGAATTTAAGCAAAAGCTTCAGTCATAATCTGACATTCTGTTCCTAAAATAAATTGTGATTTAAAAAAACCTCTAGAAAATGCGATAAAAATGGTAAAATAATTGACTGGTATTGTCAGTAATACTCAGTTTTAGTGCACTAAAGGAGACAATATATTCAAAGCAAAGTGAATACTGAGAGAGAGAATTTGTGAGAATGTTTCTGCTGCTGTTCCATATATAATATTTTTAAAAGTAGACACCCTTTTAGGATGTCATCCAAATATTGCTGTTTTACTTTTGTTTGCATTTGTCTGGAAATCCTAATCCTACATTTATTTATTTATTTATTCATATTTATATGCCATCCCTTTCCAGAGACTCAGGGCGGCTTACAATAAACAATATGAAAATTTACATAGATAACAACAAAGAATAAATACATTTAAATTATAAGTAAGAATAGTTAAAAATAAACAGAAAAACATGATATCCCTATTGGGGGAAGTGATGGTTTTAACATCATAAATTAAATTCTGGACTATTTTCTTTTTATAGGAGGATGTGATATTCACTAAGGATGGATGTTGCAAATTGTGCACTTCGCGACGTAAGTTATGCAAGCTATATTAGCATAAGTCAAAAAATTAAGATTCATATCAGCCATAAAGCCAATTTTTGTGTTGCTATAGATTCTACTACAACCTTTCAGCTGGCATTGGACTCCAATTCCATTCAAGCACAATTGTTATAGTCGGTGGGCAAAGTTACTACAATTTGTAGCCACACAATTCTGTACAAAAGCAAATTGACATGGTTACCATCTACTTGTCACATCTAAATCACACATAGATATCATCTTACATGCAGACATTGTACAGGTAATCCTCGACTTACAACTGTTAATTTAGTGACTGTTCAAAGTTAAAACAGCATTGAAAAAAGTGACTTATGACCATTTTTCACATTTACAATCGTTGTGGCATCCCCCACAGTCTCATGATCAAAATTTGGACACTTGACACCTGGTTCATATTTATGACGGTTGCAGTGCCCTTGGCTCATTTGATCACTTTTGCGACCTTCTGACAAGCAAAATCAATGGAGAAGCCAGATTCACTTAACAACCGTGTTACTAACTGAACAAGTGCAGTGATTCACTTAACAATCGTGGCAAGAAAGGTTGTAAAATGAGGCAAAATTCACTTAACAACTGAGGACTACCTGTACATGTATGCTTTCTTTTATTTTTTGTTTGTTTAATGTTTGCAATCAAGGACTCAAGATTTTTTTATTGTTTCTCTTTTCTTCCACTCTCAGAAATAGAACCCTGTGAACCAACAAATATCACAAAAATAATAAAACACAATGGCTGTGAAGCTTCTTCACCTATCGAAGTAACATACTGTGAAGGCCAATGTGACAGTTTTTCAAAGTAAGTAACCTGGAATTCTATTGCATCTTGGTAGCTCATTGTGAAATGACTATTTAGAAAGCCTTCACATGTCATGAGATATCAATGCAAAGAACCTATCTAAGATCTGATTCTTAGGATATCTGCAAAGTCCAGATGCCATTTTACTTTCATCTTTCAACATTTGAAATGAAGGTTCAACTAAGACTCAATTCCATTGCTGGTGCTTTACCCATCATCTTACAATCATTACAAATGAAGATGAAATTCTATTTAAAGTAGTTTTAGATGAATCAGGGTGCAGGCCTAGCTCCTATTCCTTGAGGGAAAAAATGGCAAATGATCAAGAAATGGAAGGTGTGGTATTTGGCAGATGTCAAAGGAAAGGTAGAAGTGAGCAGGTGAGTGAAAGAAGAGAGCTGCAACAATGAACAAGGAGGAGGAAAGAAAAACGCTGTGATAGCTCATAAACACTAATAATCTCAAGGACCCCAAAACTGATTTTTAGCCCTGAAGGTATTTCAATGATAGAGATACAGTAGGTCAGGGGTCACCAATCTTGACAGCTTTAAGACTTGTGGACTTCACCTCCCAGAATTCCTCAGCCAGCCATACTGTATGAGGAATTCTGGGGATTAAAATCCACAAGTCATAAAATTGCCAAAGTTGGAGAGCCCTGCTGTAAGTAATTGTCAAATTTTACGCCAATCTTGTCAGTCTGAACCCGCACTTTGAACTTGCCAATGCTTAGGAGAAGTGGGGGGATGGGCTTGTCTTAGAAGAGCTATCTTAGATCTGCTGGGTGAAATGCAACAGTTTGAGATTGTTGACATATCTCTCACTGGGAAGAGTACTAGTCCAAGGTCATCTTTGCAGATGAACAGTAACTGTATCATACCAAAATGCCTATTATCTGTACCATGTGACTTCCAATAGTTTTGACTTTGGGGGAAAATGGTTTAAAATATCTATGCCATGGGGGGGATTCAGATTCAGCTTTGCTTCGCTTGTGCCTGTTACCTTTCTAATAAATCAATAAAGTTTTGAAGATGCCTTGCTTCTAGAATTTCTTTGACAGGGAGGATTTTGGGATATTTGACAGTTATAATGTTTTGATTGCCCAAAGCTATGCAGATGGCACTGAAAAGACAAAAATCTGAGAAAACCAAGTAACAGTTGATGGAGGGGGTGGACTTCCTCCTGCAGCAGCTCATCTCAACCTCAATTTGTTTTCACCTTTCAGATATTCATACGAAGCAAACATGATGGATCATGCATGCACATGTTGCCAAGAGCGAAAGACTACAAAGAAACATGTGTTCTTGAATTGCCCCGATGGTTCCACCATGGATTATTCTTACCTCCATGTTGATGAGTGTGAGTGTGTCAAGAGTGAATGCCACATTCTGCCCACTCCCACACCAGGTCAGCAGGAACAGAAGCAAGAAGTGTTCACTGTCCCGCAGCAGCAGCAGGAGCAGCAGCAGCAGCAGGAGCAGCAGGAGCAGCAGGAACAGCAGCAACAGCAGGAGCAGCAGCAACAGCAGGAGCAGCAGCAACAGCAGGAGCAGCAGCAACAGCAGGAGCAGCAGCAACAGCAGCAGCAACTAGAACAGCAGCAGCAACTAGAACAGCAGCAGCAACTAGAACAGCAGCAGCAGCAGCAGAAGCAGTAAGAACAGAAGCTGTAGCAAAAATGAAAGCGACAATCAAGACCAATCTAAATATTTTCAAAAAGTGACCCAGAATTGAATAGATGTAAAAGTTACACTCAAGCAACTTTCAGCCTAATATTTCCTCTATCTATTCTTCAAGAAAAGATTTTTTCTTCTGCATGCCAAGCGTTTTGAAATGTCCTGACCTTTTCTTGGGTGTTGGCTCAGCTGGGACTTAACGACTGAGTTGAATAAATAAAAAAACTTGGGAATGGAGGGGAAGAGGGTTTGGTGTCAATAATGGGAGTCGGGAGAGTGTAAAGAATTAAGAAGGATGTATTGGTTTGGTTTGGGATCTTCTCTTGAGAAGTGATAAATCCTGCATTAAGTGACAGGTAGTACCATTTTAATTAAGACTGGTGGAGTTTTTACCACTAGTTGACAGAAGCCAGACAACATCTGGAAACTTTGAATAAGATTCTGATACAAGTCATCTCTCTTATAAGTGACAAGAACATTGGTTGGTATTTGCTAAAACGGCAAGTGCAGCTCTCAGTTTCCTGACATAATTTTTCTTACTGTGCTTCCAAATTCCTTTTTCTATAAACGTCATTCTTTTCCTATTCTTTCCAAATATGAGACAGGCTATAATGATGTGAGATTCTTTATAGATTTATTTCTATTGCAAGAAGAGGAAAAAAGTGAAGTGTGGCTGCTGCTGAAGAAGACTGTTTACACGATACCATCTGCATAATAGTTGAATGAAGATCTGAATTATTTTTGTAATTGTTTACAGAATGGACTAATATATGTATATGCACACCAAAAGGTCACTGAAGAATGTTTGTAAACCAAAGTAATAAATTACAGTAATATAACTTAGAATTTCTGTTCTAAGTTAGTAAATTGTTTTTGAACATCTAATTACTATTTATTTGTTTCCAAAAATAGATTTTCAGGGATATTTTCTTCTAAATAAGTGCTCTACTGTCTGTCAACTAATGCCTGGTTGAGGGGAAATTTCATCTTTTATACTTGTTATTTGTTTCTCAACAACTAAATGATTAATAAAATTACAACATTTTGCAGGGAATATGCTTCTTATATGTGTGTCATATGTGCTATAGCAAATCAGTATCTCATTTAGCTTCATTAGTAACATACCTTAAATAGTCAAAGAGCACATTTGTTCTCATAACAATGTTATTCCTATGCCATTATAATAGCTCTGTTTTGCATTGCTTAATGCAGAAATTACCACCAGCCCAACTTCTTTGCTGCCTTATTGAAGTGGTGGGAAGGAGGGTCATTCCTGGGAGAGATGAGCAAAGTACACCATTAGTGTATTCCAGGCGTACAAATAATACTCAACTTATAGTCATAATTGAACCAGACTTAGAGTTAGAAGTCATTAGATGGGTCACCATGTGACTCTGCCCAATTTTACAACCTTTTTTGCAGCACTCATTAAGTGAATGTCATAGTCATTAAACAAGTCTGTTTTATCCAATTGGCATTTTTTTCTGGAAACTGGAAATAAAGGCCAAAAAACAACAAAAACAACAAAAATTGTGGCCATGTGACTGGATGTTACTGCAAACAGCTGTAAATATGAGCCAAATATGACCCAGCTGCCAAGCAGCCAAAGTCTTATCACATAATCAGGTTGGGAGATGTGGCTGTTGGAACTTCAAAATTTCTTGGGGGGAATCTGTTGTAATCTCAAACATTTACTAAGTGACCAGTCATTAAGCAAGGACTACCTGTATGTACTCTTAATGAAGGTCATCCCAGATGCCCAGCTAAAGCAAGCAGGCATCAACATTGGACAGTGGTGATATAGGAAGATGCCAAAGGCAGATAATCACTTTAGTGACAATGGCAAAGGTTTCAATTCATACTGTTTGAGAAGACAAAGATAAGCCCCTCCTGTGTTTTTACCAAGAAAACCACACAATAGAAATTTAATTTTATTATTCAAATTTGTATGGCCACCTACCTCATTGGAGATGATTGACAACATAATGCCAGATGATGGGCCCCTCAGGCTGGAGGGCACTTATATTCTACTAGCAATTTGTACCCGCGCTACGTAACGGGCTTAGTATAGTGGGCTCCCTAAGCTCCGCGTGTCCCGAAAAAGTGATCCGTGGGCCTGGGGGAAGCTTCTAATGAAGGCCGGAGGCCTCACTGGAGGAGTCCCTCAAGCCCGTCGATCGTTTTTTTGGCCTCCGTGGAGCTCCGGGACGCCTCGAAGGAGCTTCTGGCCTTCATTAGAAGCTTCCCCCAGATTCGGGGATTGATTTTTCACCCCCTGTGGAGCTCCGGGATGCTTCTAATCAGCCCTGCCACCCATTCTACAGGCCTCGCGGAGCTCCGCAGCTGGGAAAAATCAAACCACAGGCCTGTGGGAAGCTTGTAATGAAGGTACGAGTCTTCTCCGCAGACCTGGCTGAGCCTTGCGGATCAATTTTTTTGCACCTGCGGAGCTCTAGGAGGCCTGTGGTCCGGGCCACGGACCAAATTTGAAGCATCTCAGAACTCCGCGGTCAGATCAGAATGTGGGGAGAGGGAGAGTGGAGAGAGGGAGAGTCGGGCCTCACTTACCTACCCTGCTGCTCCTTGCCCTGCTGCTGCCGCCTCCGCCATGACTGTGGGTGAAACTGACTTTGCATTTGAATTGTGGGTGCCCCTTTCCACTGCGTCCTCGGATTGGCCCAGCACAGGTTGACTTCTCCCCTTTTCACTAAATCTTAAACAACTCCTTTAAAAATAATTTATTTTGCTCCTAGATGGAAATCCAAAGTATGTATGAATTTTCAGTACTGTAGCTTTTATGGTTTTTGAGAAATAGCGGCAAGTCAGACGTGAGTGAGAAATGAATGATCAATGAATCGTTTTTGACAAATATTACTATATACACATATGTACAAAATTAAAGTCTGTGTGTATTCTTCCTCACGCCTCGTGGATTGCATATTACACACAGACACATGCACACACATAGATTTTCACAGGTACAGGTATGTAGATCTAGGTGTATTCGGGTCTTCAATCTTACATGGGAGAAGACCCGAACACATCTAGACTTATTGTCAAGAGCCCTTCAATAGCAGGGCTGCTCACCAGATGGAATAAACAATCCAAACGAACGTTTGTTCTTAAAGGCTATTTATTTT